>JAMAKW010000099.1:0-11845 GCA_023628315.1 Neopestalotiopsis sp. M2102B
ATGAATAGTATGCCAGCCAGCCAGCGACAAGCCGAAGAAGAAGCGGGAGAAGTAAATTGATTAATTGGCTTGTAAAAAAAAGCCCCATCATTTCGCTAAACTAATACTTAAAGTTTCCGACACATATCGTACCTGGATCTTTGCATCCGATGCCCAGCAGCGCGCAAGTTCAGCGCAAGTTCAGGTGCCGAGAGTCGCGTGTTACGATGTGCAGTAAGGAAAGAGCATTATCTAGTGCCTGTACAATCTCATTTCGGAATCACATCATCTAGGGACGCTTTCTGTTCGCGCAGCTAAAAACTAATTGCTTGTGACGCGGAGGTGGCAAACTCTATTTGCTGGATCACTTTTGGATACCGGCTGCCGAAGACAGAGAAACGAAAAAAAGGCTCCCTATTCTGATACGAAGCCAAACAAAGGAGAGTAGTAGTAGTAATATCAATAATACCAAGCAAAAAAGCAGGAAATTGTGGCTGTGCAAGGTAAGAGCGGGCGCATCAGCATCAGCATCAATCAGGGTAGCAAAATTCGATGCTGGCTGATGACTGCTGACTGCTCAGGTGCTGTGGTGCTGAGCTGACTGCTCAAATGTGCTGTGCTTAATTGCTACTGTACTTTGTGTTGCGCGCACACACACGCGCGCTACATCGTCATCTTCAATCATGCGATTTTAAGCTTCCATAGCTTGAAGGTTGAAGTTGGAGCCCGCTTCCCCTTTGGGTCAAACGTCCGAACTGCAAAGATGCCTGCCCGCAGGGCGTTGAAGATTCGCGAAATGGCCGACTGGGAAGCCGAACAAGGACAGGCGACAAGGCCCCAAGGCCCTGGCCCCAGGGCTTGGGCGGCCCAGCGTCTGGCGTCAGCGTGGTGGTGCTCCTTGAACCGTTGTTACCAAGTGCTACCTTGCCTACCTGCTACCACCACCCTCAGGAGCCAGGACCCCTGTGCCCTGCGTGTGATCCGCCCGCAAATCGGGGGTCCAAGGGTGGATACATAGTATTGACTGATTGCCCTGGGTAAATGCTCTTGTCGCTCAGTGGGGATGCAAGGGTTGAGGAGGGTCACAGTGGAATTTCCCGACGGGAAACCCTGGCAATTCGACATGGGGAACTTTGAATCCTCCTTCTGGGATTTTGGGGATGGCATGGAATCAGCATGGGATGGGATGGGGGTTGCCAGTCAAGCATGGTACGTACTTTCACACTCTAGGCAAATACTTACTCCGGTAACTGTCCATTTGATGACCTCGAATGTTTCTTAATCAAACAAGAATAGCCAGGCTGGAACTGCTGAGGGTTTCGTGTAACTGCTCCTTCAACTTCCAAGGCATACCAGGCCGCCCTACGACATGCCGTGCCTTTCGAGACATCCATGACCACGAGGTGCTGTACATAGTAAAGAGAGGGAGGGCAACACCCACCATTGTTGCAATAGTATAATATATTGCCAATCTGTCCGAGACTAGTGGTGTCTTCTGACAGTGATTTGCTCATATATTGCAACGAAAACTCTATATATACAGTCGGATTCAAAATGGTCGGCGCGAATTCTTGCTTGCACCATGGGAGAGGAGGGTGGTGGTACATTGGTCCTAAAAGTGCCAGTCATTCTTTATTCCCATGTGATGAAACCGAGCGAGTGGGCAATGATATTCTAGATTTCCTTCGTCAAATGTCGTCAAATGGCCTGGGAGCAGTCCGCGCGCCAGGCACTCAGCGCACCAGGTACCTGACCTACACGCTGAAAGTGGCATTAGATATCGGCTATAGCATTGTACCTACGTACCTGCCTGCTACCTACTATTTACATTAAGTTTGCTGCCCTTGTCACCTCCCCTAGTATTCGGCTCCTGGGATCTGTTATCCACTGACCTGCAACGGTCTTTTGTATGCTAGCAAGCATACGACATCATACCTTTTGTACAAAGCAAGGTATCTATTCTTTTCCATCTTTTCAATCATCTCCTCCTGCCAAGAAATGACTGCCCTGCAAGCCGAGCGTACTATGTAATGCTCGTCAGCAGGATTCCAGGCTACTGTCTGGGGATGGGGCTCTGCTTGGCTGCGTAGCCGGGAAAAGCCCTGGAGCTTGGAGTGCACACACACACTGCTGCAGTCAAGTTCGCTGCGAAGATGGCTGATGGATGGGTATGGGGCCATAAGCAAACAAAACATTTTTATTCCCGTATCCACACCTCTTGCGAAGGGAACCTCTCCACCATAGATCCAATGGATCCGAGCACTGAGACATTACCTAAGAAGGAATTGGTAATTATCCAGCAAGCTTACGAACTTCCGGGACTGTGTGTACATGGTGCATCCTCTTGCTACCGAACTTCCGTATTCCGTAAATATTATACATTTTGTCTCTCTTACATTTCCCCCGCCAAGTATGGTCCTTCTGAGCTCTCAGGCCCCTCTGAGCCCCCAAACCTGAGCACTGCTCAAACGGTCCAGTTGCAGCTAGCCAGGTTGTTATACCTGAACTAAAGCCGCAACCCAAGCCCAACGGAAATACTCTGTCCTGCAACGCGAGTCGTGTTGGCCAATGACGACTTGCGTCTTCGCAACTTTCAATTGTGGGGAGATTGTTTAACCAGCAGCAGCAGCAGAAACAGCATGAAGGCAGCAGGGTTGTCTATGTGTATTATGACGATATACAGTAAGTAGCAATTTTACAGGGTCTTGTACATGTTGAAAGACAAAGAGTGGACCTTGAAGCTCTCTATCTCTCTGAAGTCTTCTGTACGGGGTGAGTGGTTGCTTGTCTCGCTTGTCTCTTATCGGGTTCAAATGCCGACGCCCGGGCTTTGCTTTGCTTGTCGATTGCCTCAGGGCTTGACCTGCTTGACCTTCTTCTTGCCAATGTTATAGCCCCAGGATCGCAAGACCTTGACAACCTTGGGCAATATCGCCGCGGTTAGGGGCACCCGGATGAAAATGAAACTCTTGTGTATAGCGTATGCCAGCGCTAGTTGCGTTCCCAAACCTGCGCGCATTCCAAATAAGCTTCATAAAGACATAATACTTGCAGTGGTGATCTAGCTGCACAGAGGTGGTAAGACTTACTGGCTTCCGCTCGATTCCGAGCTTGTGCCTCCTCTACGCCCCAGCCCGCCATCTCGGCATGCTCGCTGATATTGTTGTTGCCAAAGGTCTCCTGCTCATTCTCCTTGAGAGCATTGCGATATGCGGCCCACCTCTCCTGCACCGATTGGGGTATTATCTTCTTGACATTCGAGACGATCCAGTGCTCAATCTCTCCTATCCGGTCTGTTCCCACGATGCGCACCAACAAGAAGCAAAAGGGAAAGTCGAGAACACTGAGGGCGAGATAGACTCCCACAGCTGTCCATCCGTACTCGCGGGAGAGTTTCTTCAGTCTCGCAGACAGTCCCTGTGGCTCTGCTGCCTTGGTACTCGATTCCTTTGTTGCGTTCTCGGCGTTTCGCAGGCGAGATGTGTTGTGAAAATTGCGCTTCGAGCTGCGCAGTGGACTGGCTCGTGTCTTTGGGATATTCCTTGCAATCTGAGGACGCATCGATGATGCTATTTGTCTCGACCCTGCTGTCCTGACCAGATTTTGCGTTTGCGTCGATAGATTTCGTGCCCAGATTGTCCTCGCTGCCGGCTGTGCGTTCTGCCACCACATGGCGTTGCCGGTTCGCCCAAAGAGGGCTACATAGTCCCTCACCGAAGTTCTCAACATGTTTGGCGATACAGCTTGAATTCAAAAGATACTCAAGAGATGCGCGACGCCTCGAGGTTCGCAAAGGAGCGCCCGTAAGCTGCAAGCCGGCTGATCCGCAGGTTTTTCCCTGTGTCTCCCTGCCGCAAATATTGCCTGAGGCTCGGTTTCAGAGCTGATGACTGGTTCAAAGGCTGTGCCGCAATGATCCTTATCGTCGTTCTGCTGCTATAGATCTGTTCGGGGTCAGATCGCACACTCGGTCGTCGGTCGTCGGTGTCGCTATCAAATGCGATGTCCGGAGTCGGGGGCTGATTTCTGGCAGCTTCTCCTGGCTGCCTCTGCTAACCCGAAGCTTTGCACGCGGGCAAATTTTAGAAGCTATGGTGGAGATGCACGGTGATGCAACTCCTCCGTCCCGACTCGCACTTATCCCGATTCGTCCTCCACAGGAAATGGACCCTGGATTTTTGGGAACTGCCTGCGACCGTATGTAAGGTAATGTGCATACGCAATATGCCTGTCAAAAACACCACCTGCTAGGCTGCCTTTTCATACATATCTACCACGTACATGCGACTATCCGATTGCTACCTCAAGCACGTGGCATAGCAATCAATGGGCACATGTGCGCGATACTAGGACTACATGCAACAATACTCACGCTCTGAGGCCAAGACTGTAAACTTCAGCCATCATGACTATCCAGGTGGGCCAGGTAGGTAGTATAGGATAGGACTTAGCCATCATGTCACCCAACGCAGTCGGCCGGGTAAGGTACGATAGGTAAGCGTGGAAATACTCGATTGACAGTCCTCTTGCCTACAACAGCCGCTGTGTCTCGCTAAAGTCTCTCATGGCAAAGGAAGGCCGCAGCTGTTGACGGGAACACAAACATCTATCACCAGCTGCGCCCACACTGGCGATTGTCCATCCTATGCTAAGTTAACGGCTTCTGAAAGTCGCATCATTGCAGGGCGCGCCTCAATATCGCCTACATCATCTATACAAGCAATTTCTATTAGGCTGCTTCCATACATCATTCTTTCATCGCCCTTTTGGCACATCGGGAAAGTCTATACAATATAGTAGAGCATATAGCTCAGTGGTTGCCTTCATAGTAACGTTTACAGACCAACACCAACGCTGAACTGATTCATGGTCTCAAAGATCGGCGAGCAAACCTTCATGATTTCGGCTTCTGCATCGGCAGATATATATACTCATAGCCCTTTCGAGTATAAACTGCAAGTGTTTCCCAACCGACGCAACGTTATAGGCTTATGTCTAGGCTATTGGCGCACCATGTTTCGGGGTTTCCTCGTTGGTTCAACTCTCTTTTGGACAACAAGTCGCTGATACCCAGCAGAAATGCATGCTCTCAACTCTGAGATGTAGCACCTACGGGAGCCCAGCCAAACTCTGAGATTCTTTGAGTTCGACGGGAGAAGCTGTGTCAATCGTCACAATTCGTTTGCTGATCTCCGTGCAAGGATCCAAGAGGCTCCCGTCCTTTCATGGGCCTACCCAACATGACCAGTCAACAGACACGTTCAACAACGTTCGGCGTCGTCCGACCTGAATCCGTCCTCCTCATTCACCTCCCACGCCAGATATTCAGCTGGGGAACAGATAAGACGTGTGTTGGCAATGCCCGGAGCTAGGCCTAAGGATCGGCTTGCCTTTTTGGGGATTTCTAAAAACCGATCCGGATGTCGGTCTTCTCGGAGCCAGCGAGTCCAGTGGCGGTGTGCAAATACACATACAAAACCAAGGATATCCGAGCATGCCGGGTACCCGAGCAGAGTTTGGTGGCTCTGACGACAGCAAACCTTATTTTGACGTTTCAGCCCGTCGTGCCTACTAATAGCAAAATCACAGACTGGCTGAATCCCAGTAGCCAGGTCTGAGGGGCTCTTCGCTCTGGTAGGTTCCCCAGTCCAAAGGGACACCAACCTGTGCGGTAAGCGGACTATCTTCAGCCCCAAGGACCATGGAGCGCGCGACCACTCAGTCCGGTTATACATTCTAACGCAAGGCTGGAGTCTTTGAAAGAGATTATTGTCCATTCTCCCCTCCAGCGAGTTCCTAGCATATGCAATTGGCCGTCATGCTTGAGAGTCACAATCTTAATACGAACCGAAAGCAATGACCCTCTTCGTGGAGCACGCCACGATTCATTTCGCATGCTCGAGTCAGCTATTCCAGTCGTGTGATAGCCTTGTAAGGCTTCGTCCTTCGTACGTAATCGAATGACCGATGAGATTGAGAAGCCCTTTACAGTAAGTCACCAATAGTTCATATGGTGTTCTGACATTGTTCCATGCTGGCGTCTGTTTCACTACTCGAGGAAAATTTCCGGAGAGCGGAATGGGTAGAAAGTACGACTTGACGTATCTCCTATGACATAACTCATAGGGAGATGATCCATGTTTGGTCTCAACGTCTGTCGTTAGAAGCGCTCTTCTAAAGACAAAAAAGTCAGATCGCCACCCAGAACACTTTGCTACGAAGCATGCCATTGGGTGCAGTACACGTGTCTACGACCATCCATTACTTCTTAACAAACACTAAATTGAATACTAGGTGGAGTAAGTATTGAATAGATTTCAAATTCTGCTTGAAATTCTAGAAGGCCGCTAGAACCCCGCTGCCATGAGGCATACTTCTACTAGCAACGGCACATGACAAGGCCTAGTATCAGCGGCCGAACCAGGATATCGGTGCAGGTTCGAGTCAGTTGCCTCTGACGAAAGCCTGTCGCTCATCAAATTGGGTTTAAACTGTTTGTACTGGTCATCATACTCATGATGGATCGCCCCTGAAAAGATCTCCATAGGTAGGTCACGGTGTTCATTTAGTTTTAGTGACCCTTCCTGCCTCCCAGACCACAACGCGCGTGTCGAGGCCCATTCCGTCCCAACGCCTGCAAGCCTGGTCTGTTGTTAGCGACGATCACACCTGCATGACAAGTTTCCAGGGCTGATCATCTAAACGGCTATACGGCACGACATCGTGTGTTTAGATAGTATTGTTTCGAGTCTTGACTTGCTCAGACCCTCTTCCTTCTTCCACGGACCTTCTACTCCCCTCGCAACCCGCACCAGCACCAACACCAAGCACGGGTACGCAGCTCGATCCATTGGACCGGGATCAGGAGTCAGCAAAGCTGATTATCTCGGAGGGAGATAGCAAAGGGGATCGTCCCTTAAGCTAGCTGCCCTATGCCGGAAGCGATCTCGGTTGATTCGAATCTAGCCTCGCCCTACTGCCTTATGGCTGATGGCTGGCCTCCACGGAGATCCCTATTCTCTACACCGGCCTGGTTTTTGGGATATTGAGGGGTTGGGTTATTAAACAGGAGCTTTTGGGTTGTTGCAGTAGGTTGTGTAGGCGCAGGACGATGAGTTGTTACATCTCGGACGATGCAACGCCGTCACCGGGTCCGGCTTTTGGTAGACCTGGTCCTCCTTTCGTTCTTTACACGACGACAAAAGTAGCGGGAAGCCCATTCGCCCGGAGCATTTCACCATTGGGTGGACGATCAAGATCTCACGGCTCCGACTTTCGTCATGGTCACACAATAGCTCAAAGCACAGTACCGTGTCAGTCTCCAGCGGGGAAAGAAGTCTTGTTCATGTATACCTGCCGTCTCTGGATGGGCATGCATAGTCACAATGCAGATGGACCCTTTTGGATCTATCTCTACCCTTGTCGAGTACACGGTACTTGGGCGTCTGGAGTGTGACAAACGACAGATCTAGAGCATTAGGGACATGCTCACATGATGATGGATAATTGTATACCCCTTTGCTAACCGAAAGGTTCTAGATCGAGATGATGTTCCAGACCTCCAGGCAAGTTTGGATACTTTCTAACACAGAGTGATGCAATCTCTTATCCGGCAGGATTGCTTCGAGATTGGAGTATCTGGTGAGGGTTCGCCAGGACCCTTTCTCACTCAATGGCTGTCTGTTACTGCTTAAGCTAGTACTTTCATCCCTTGAGCATGGACTCCGGGTTGTTGCCAGCCAAGACAAGGCTGTACTATCGTTGACATGAATCTGAATCATTATTGGTGTATTTGGATGGATAGCTAATCAAGACCAACAAGTATAGCTGCTTGCTTTTGACAATATTTCTCTTAATCATGGAATAGAAGTTCTTGAAAATGAAGCGCTGTTGATTTCATCATATAGAAGTAGTCTGAGCATTCGAACAGAGGACATCAGTCTCGCAGCTTGTGATACAACCAAACCGCAATTGATTTACAATATCCGAACCAAGTGATCTTCTTGTATTGGGCTTCAACTTGAGTCTTGATCATCCCTGTCCATGATGCAGGTGAGGCTCCAGCGACTCTTCAAGCGCGGCTGCCATTCGTATTCCTCTAATTACTTGACATTCTTTTGTTCACGGCTACGTATCTATGTCTCCCGATAGGGCGCAAAGTAGGAAGTGAAATGATGATAGGTCGACATAATTCTCGATTTCATTTGGAGTTTTCGTGACATGTGAAGTTGCGGATGGAGTTTCTTTGGCATGGGTCTGCTCGGAGCGATCAAGAAAGTCTGATGAGACTCTGTAACTCACCTCAGTTTCAGGACTCTTTGAGTATTTCTTAAGAAAGTAGAATTGATCAATCAGGAGATACGGGTCATTTATGTCTGAGCCATGATTTCTTGCATAGAAGACTCGTACCAGGCTGTTTGTCGAATAACCTGGTGCGATCACAAGATGATATTCATCAGACGCAGAAGCGCGAACAATTTTCACAGTTCGTCAAAGAAACAGTTGATTTGCTATTCCACGTTCCAGATCATATTTAGACAGGGTAAATCTTAGTAGATCCGCACAAACAGAGTGAAAGTATTGCCAACACAGCACGCAAGAAAGGCCTTTCACTGCCACTTTCTTTGTAGCTCTTGAGTCAAGACAAGGTTCTCAGCATAGTTCTTGTCCATTACTCCTTATGGGCTCGTTGCCAAAATAGAAAATTCAGACAGCAAGATGGCAGCAAACATCGCATCTAGAGCTGAATGGCCTCTGAGTTCGAATATGATTCCGGGGCTACCATTCTGAACTTCCTCACAATACGTTGAGAACTTGCAATGCTCTATTTTCTTTTGTCCAATTACTTGTGTGTGGCTTTGGTGGAAACAAATCTGCACATCGGGACGAACTCCTGGTTTTCGGATGAATGCTCTCTAAAACCATTGATGCCGTGGGAAATGAATACCATATTAGAACAAAAGAGGCACGTGCTGTTTCGTGACAATCTTTGTTAATCCATAGTTGCAAGTGACTTGGGACGACAATGGCAATTTGAAGAAACCAATCACAAGAAAGAATCAGGATCTGTCTAGAAGGGGACGAGGAATAATAGTGGCCTGCAATCGTATGCATACCTGCCTTAGGTATCTAGACAGCACGCCGCACCTTGTTTGATATTATACCAGTGGATACCACCAGTTGATTGTTCACGAATTTGACTTGATTATTCCATTATTTATCGGATTGATTATTCCATCCAAGCCGCCATCTGCCAACTCTGCGCCGCTGGGCGGTGAGGGCGTCGCAGCTGTCGCCGGCATTTGTCCACCACCCTGCGAAATTTTTACTATAAATTCAGCTATCGAGAACCCATTTTCACCTCCCACACACATTTCTTTTTGTTCTTCACATTCATTCTTTCCTTTCACTCCTCATCGGCGACAAGCACTTTGCCTTGCACCTGCACCCTGATCACCATTACTTAACCCAACACATTATACCACTGTCCAAGCACACATCAGGTCATGAGGTTTTCCTTTCTTGACAAACATCAAAAAGAAAGCTCTTCTGATTTTATCCACAAGCCGCCTCTCGCGGTGCACGTCGAGCTTGGGGGTCAGTCGTCTGATCACATCATCTCATTTGTTTCGTCCAATGGTCGGGTTTATCGCGCTACCACTGGGTTCCAACACGAGTCTCTGCACAGATTCAACCATTGGAGGTCGTGTGGTGGCTGGCTCAATCCCTTAACCTGCGCCGACTCATCAAAATTGAAGCCACTCAGACTCGTTCAACAACGTGAAATCGTCTTCGCGACCGGCGACTTTCAATCGAACCTCTTTGCTTTGGTACGTTCACAAATCATACGTCACAGCTTCCTCCCTTGTTTATTTCTTTCCGAGTACTTCCAGCCTGGAGAGAAACGGCCTCGGCGGCCCAACCGTTGATGTCTTGGCATGATACTGATCCGATGCAGCTGCCACGTCTAATCTTTCGTCTGACGACGATGAGAGGCCCCTTTCAACAAACGAAATCGTCCGATTACCGGCAGACACAGAACGAAAAGCATCTTTGGGTGAGCAACGGCTCCCCCCCTACAAATCACGACCCCTCCTTTTCCGTTCCTGGCGCTGCACCCTCTCAGAACGTACTTGCTGCGGAGCGGGCTGCCAATGAAGACACCACCACCGAAATGCCCACGAACCCATGTGGAAGGGTTGCAAATTGGTCAGCCGTGAAAGCTGTTGCGTACAACGAAAATGGCCAACAAGCGTGAGCGCAGCCAGTCAACAGGCTCCGAGCCTGAGAAGAAGCGTAAGTCGTTGCTCGAGTGCTCTCTGAGCCTCCTTTGCCAGCCCCGCCGGCCTCAAAAGGCTTGATTGTCTGAAAAGATGATCGCCCCCACAGCCGCCAACAGCTCTTCTGCTGTTGCTCCAGCTTTCAACCCCCGAGACTTCCAGGCTTTCCTGGATTTGTCCCAGGGACAGTTGATACAGCTTACGGCCGCTGAGCGCAGCGCCCCCGCCGACCTCAAAAGGCTTGATTGTCTGAAAAGATGATAGCCCCGACTCCACAAACGACATTTGCCCAAGATGCCTAACCCGCGGCGTCCTTATGAGACTGATGAATACGATTTCATGGAACTCGACTCTAATGGCGATCCAATCCCTGGATCTCAGTTTAGAGATGTAAGTAGACCTAGAGGTGAGAGGGTTATCTTGAACACAGTTGTAGCTAACGAAGATGTGGTAAAGTCACCAACGACAAAACCTTCGCTCGCTATGAGGTACAAGTGAAATAGATTGTCTCATGAAAGGGCGAGCCAAAGGCTCCCCCCACGCCATCATCTGCAGAGTCCTTGGTGCCGCACCAAAGTCCGCCCTGGTCTCTCACCTCATGCGAATGGACGGTTCGATGATGTCCTGGAGGATGCATGGCATCACCCTGTTTCACTACTGTTCGCATAATGATGAGCATTACAGCAGTGGTAAGTAAACATTCCAAGCAGCAGGCGCGTAGTGATATTAACATTTTCTAGTGAATCCTCTGTGCACTACGTGTACAGAGAATGGGCATCCAAGTTCAGCTACCGCACCCGCGCCATCACCGGTGATGACAACGACCCATTCATCGCCGCTGAGTCGTACATCAACCGTTCCCACCCCGACGGCTCCGCTGCTTCTACTTCTTCCTCTTCTGCTGCCCGTATCAACGACGTTCCCTTGACCGAGCAGCAGCAGCACCACGATCATGGCGCACGCACCATTAGCAACAGCAGCCACCACCATCGCGGACTCCTCGCGGCCAAGCTCGAGAATCTGAAGATTGAAGAGGATGATGAAGATGAAACCGATGACGACCCTTTTACCACTACCACCACCGCCGAGCTCGAGGGCTCTCTCCAGGGTTGAGCTCAAGGGCTCCCCCGAGGGTTGAGCTATGAGCTCCCCCCAAGTCTAACAAGATTTGCACATCCAATGAGGATAAGGAGAGGAAGGCCAATGAAGAGAAGTACCCGAGATGGTTATGCGCTCTCAACCACGGGCATCCCGGGTCTCTTCCTGTCGACTACCAGCCGCCCCCGAGTAATCGACAGCACCGAAGAAGCCAGGCTGGGCCAACTTTAACGCCTACCACAAGCACTTGGAGCAACACCTGAAGAGCCAGCCCGACCTCGACTGCCCCAGCCAACTGCAGACGAAGACTGAATTCAAGCGCGAGGCTCAGCAGAAGGCAGAGGATGCTGTGACCGATTTTGCAAACCGCAACTGGGCTACAACTTTCGGCGCGAGGGTGGCGCTGGCCCGGGTCTCTCTGGATTTCTTGATGAACACAGAGACTCAATCGAGGCCTACTCGAAGAACAATACTGCTGTCAACAACAC
>JAMAKW010000099.1:11943-158439 GCA_023628315.1 Neopestalotiopsis sp. M2102B
ACACATACACACATACACACATACACACATACACACATACACACATACACACATACACACATACACACATACACACATACACACATGCACGGATCAAAAAGAATCAAGTTACAGTAGATGTTGCATTATCGAGCGGCTGGATAACGTAGCACTCTTCGGGTGACACAGTGGAAAGGGGTCGGCCAAGTACGTGTCAGAAGTCTTCTCATGGTATAAGCATAGATTATATCACGTTCTAATTTTTAATCTTGATATCGGTTGTATCAAGGAGCCCTCTCAAAATGTAACATGGAAATTTGGCATGACTTTTTGATGTTACAATAATTAGGCATCCCGTTTCATACCTAGAATGGATGAGCTCGCTTTAACGTCTAAAAAGCCTGTATCTCACCTGATCCGTCAGTCACGTAGATATGCAAACACTTTTATTTATATATTTGGTTCTTGCGTAAGAAGTGTATTTCAGCTGATGCAGCCTCCGGCAAATCACATGCAGCCTCTTTCATTCAACTGCATGTGTTCTCGTTTCTTTTTTTCTGTTCAGCTTCTCACTTGTTAGACAAGGGTACTCGTAATGGGGTTCCGTGACATTTCAATTTCCATAGACAGCTAAGCTTCAACTGGCATTCGGGCGTAAGACTTTGTCAGACAGCGAATATCTGCTATACAGCTGTATACTAAAATATAAATACCTAGTCTCACAGATCCTACAGAGAACGCGTGCTTTTCCTCTGGCCCCCAGTGAGCAAGAGATATCCTGTATCCAACCGTGTCCCTCTGTGGCGGTTTCCCACTTTCTAAAGTTGAAGCCACAATAGTACTTGTATTGCCCGAGGTGGAAATACTGCGACTGCTACAAGTAGCCCCCACGATTTTGGAGTAAGATTCCCTCGATATGGATAATTACGTCTCAATTATCGTCGCTGTCATTTCCCTCGCCACCTCCCTTCTCACGGCAGCTCTCACGACTGGTGTCGCGCCTTTCATCACATCTTTTGCGAAGAAGCGCAAGGCTAGACGAGACTCGGAAGAGCTCTTCCAGAAATATCGCAAGAAGCTATTCTCTGCTTCCCACAACCTGCAATTGCGTCTTGAAGGTATCTTCCACGCCGACGTGCTCAAGATTGATAAGAAAATTCCGCGACATCATGATGACCTGTACATTTATACATGCTTCGTGCTTGGAAAACTCCTTGCCTGGACGCACATCTTGAAGAATCAGATCGAACTGTTACCGTTCGCGCTGGAGGCCAATAAGCCCCTCTACGATTTCACCATACTGTTGTACTCGATTCGATGGGTCGTGCTGACGAATTCCTCCGCCGGAGAGGGCGAATGCTTCAACCTTCGAAGCGGCACCCAGATGGCGATCAGCGAGCTGATGACCGAGGCGGGCGGCAGCGCTGGCGCTGAGAGAATCTGCATTGGTTACGGCGAGTTTGCGAAGCGATGGCACGCCAGTGAGGGATCCGGCGGCGAAAATCGCGACAGTCTGCGATACTGGTTCTATCCCGTTGTGATCGGCCTCAATTCCCTCGCCGAAAATGGCGCAGATGCCCTGGAGGGCTATCGCTTGCGACACCTGCAGCATCTCCTGATTGATCTTATGGCGCTCATGGACCCAAAGAAGACGCACATCATCAACCAAAACATACGCCGAGTCATCCCGGCCCCGGCATGTCCTTGTAATGAATGCCAAGGAGAACTTAGGTTGAGTGACTTCTCTACTGGAGTTTCATGGAAAGAATGGATACTTTCGGTATTTTTCAAGAAGAGTGAGTCTGTTTGGGTCATTGAGCAAGGGGAGTCGGGGACTATATTCCGTGTTTGATGAGGCCAACTCCTATTGATTCTGACTTTGTGAGGGATTGATACCTCGTGGATGTGCGCTGAAAAGGTCATCCTTAGGTCGGCACCAACAACTGGCAAGCTCGCGAACTTGTGAGACTTCCACACACTGGGGCATCTAGTCTCGCACATAGGAGTACTGTATCATATGTCGCGAGAAGCCTACAAACACCATTTTCCTCGCGCTCCGTGATCTAAAATTTATGTACCTGGTCTTTTCTATATCCCAACTCCTCCAAGACACCCTTTTGCTTCCACGTGCCCACCAAGGAGCTCTCCATGGCCGGGGGTCCGCACACGAACACCTTGGAGTCGGCCTGCGCAGGGCCCACGACTTTGCTCAACAGCTCCTTGGTCACGTAGCCCCGAGGGTACGGCGAGTCGGGCGACGAAGGGTGGCTGACGACGTAGCTGGCCCGAAAGCGGCCGGGAAACTCCCTTTCCCACCTGGCAAACTCGTCCCGCAGCAGCACGTCGGCGTCCGAGTTGACGCCAAAGACGAGGTCGACCTTGGTCTCGTCGTCCTGGTCGCGCAGGATGCTCGACGCCAGCTGGTAGATGGGCGTGATGCCCGCGCCGCCGGCGATGAGCGTCACCCTGGGGAACTGGTTCGCCTTGTACGCGAAGCCGGGGATCCTGGTTACGAAGAAGAGCGAGTCGCCCGGCGACAGGGAGTGGAGGTGTGTGCTGGCTTTGCCGCCAGGGTATTTCTTCACCATGAGTTCCAGGACTCCTGGCTCATCTGTGACATGTTGGTCAGATTCGGAGAACTTGGGAAACAATACTGTTTTGCATGGCAGAGCGACGTACCTGGTGAATTGATTGGTGTGTATGGCCTTACCACGGGCGTCCAACTGCCCTTGGGCCATGAAAAGGTAAGAACTGCGGCTAAATGGCGTTGTTCAGTTATCTCATTCCTTTGCATTACATTGCGAAAAACTCGAGTGTCTTACAAGTAGTGGGAAAGCCGCTCACTGTGCCCTCTGGTAATTGGAAGCGCAGTCGCTTCGTATTGTGATTGATCGTCTCAGAGTCTGCCAGCGGCAGGGATGTAAAGACGGGACCGGTGAATAGCTTCCTGGGCTCGCCCGAGTCGGCATATGCTGTGCTTGAGTAGATGGCTAGTCCTACGCCGGTAGCGGCCACTGCGCCAATCGCTGCCGTCACGCCTCTCCGACGGAGTGGTTGCAAGGCGATGACTGCCGCTCGAGACATGATGTTTTTTCGCGGTCAATAGTGTCCTACAACAATTTTTGGTGGTTGTTGGTTGCTATACTCGGTGGGGGGTTTTGCAGAAAGTTACTCAAGAACCAACGTATGAAATCGCTGCAGTGGGTGATTCTACTGTAACTCTTAGCAGTAAAAGAATGCTCAAAGAAATCTCAGAATTATATGATTAATCAATCAAAATTGGCCAACTCCAAATGCTCTGTTGAAAAAGTCAAGAGAGACTGTGGTCTTTTCTTATAAGCGATACGGTCTCGGAGAATCGGTACTAGTACGATTCGGACAATTGGAAATCCTTTGAAATGTCCGTGATTCTTCACCACAACATGCGACGACACTTTTGCATTCTGCGCCACTGATCCTTACTGAGTGATTGTGGAGAGGTGATTGGTTTTGACCGCAGTTGTCAGCAATGGTACCATGCGGTCCATCATCAAGCCGCTCCATTGATTCTAAGCATTTAATTGACGTGCACCTATCTTGCCAGCGGCGATTTCCACTCTTACAGCAATGATGAGAACAGAAATGCTCAGAGTTTCGGCTCTCGACAACAAGTTATCGTAATCATATAGAATGTATATCATGCAAATTTTCAAGTATTAGAGGAATCGCCCTGAAGCCCAGTCTTGCCCACGGGGTTTCTCGGCTCCGTAGTTATGGGTTCGGTCCCGAAAGGTCGGGGCGCCAAGCCCTGAGAGCCAGGCGCAGGTAGTTTGCTGGACCTGCGTAAGCGTAACGATGGATCAAATCATTCATGGTAGGGGCTTCATTTACACACGTAAGCGTTTTTAACATTTATCGAAAAACTTATAAATTCATGCTGACCCTCGCGATCCACTGTTACTGGCAGGACAATACTACCCATACGTCCTTTTCGGGGCCATGTTTATTTCGACACTATACTTCACTTGGTTCGCAGAAATTGACAATAAGGGGTATTATTCGTTACGCTACGTTCTATAAAAACAATATGCGGATGGCTGATAAATCAGGTATCATGGAACATGCCGCGAAATAAACTTTTCGCTTTCTATTTACATTTCAAAAAGCGAGGGGGAATGAGCCTCCACTCTGGAGGGTTTTCATCTGTTGGCGGGCGCGGGTTCCGGAGTGATCATCGACAGCCGAGCGTGCCGCATCTCCACAGCGTCCGGCTCGTGCTCGTACTCGTGCTGCACGGCTAGATGATGATTGTGGCCGTCCGACTGCCTTGTTGTTGCGGCAGGGGCTGCTGCTGAAGACGAACCCTGAGCAGGATACACTTCTGTCGGCATCTCTGCCACCTGATGACCCTCAATGGCCATCTCGTGGGCATGTTCCTCATGGGGCATTTCGTACATGAATTGTTGCACGGGCGGCGGTGCATACATTTCGTGGGTAATACCGCTGTTCCTGTTGTTATTGTGCTCAGGCTTGGTCTGTTCGTAATACGAATACGTCTGCTGCTCTGTTTGTTGCTGTTGCTGTTGAGGAGCTACCCAGGCGCCGTCCTGCCAATATCCCGACATGTACGCGGGCGCTGGGGATCCAGGAGCCGTTGATGGGGAGAGCAGATGGCCCGCGGCTGGGGTTGACGTGTCCTTGCCCGAATAAGCATTCGCCGCAGCGGTGTCCACGTTGAGGTTTTCCTTCTTCTTGGATCTTCTAGAGTAGAAGAAGACAAAGGCAAGGCCGGCGACCACGACGGCACCCACACCGACGCCAACACCGGTACCGATCTTGGCTCCCGTCGATAGGCCTGAAGACGTTGAAGAGGCGACGACGGTTTCAGTCACATTAGAGCTCTTGGAAAGGACAATGGCATCCTCCCAGGTATCCGCGTCGGACCGATGCACTTGGGTCAGATTGCCATCGCTCATGTAGTAGATCCAGATTCGGTCATTGGACGTGTCGTATGTCAGGGCCAGTGCCGCACTGGCATCGTCGGCGAGGGGCCATTTCTCGTTTTCCTGCGTGTCAAACTTGTTCCACGTGGCATTGAACCCCGAAAGCCCGTGCAGGTACTTGTCGGTACCGATATAGAAGACATTCTCCGTCAAGTTGGCGCTGACAAAGACGGCGAGGCTGGCAGTGTAACCGTCAAATGCGTCAAGAGTCCAATCCTGGTCTATGTAGTACCCAAACTCGTAGCCAGTTGTGTCCGTATTGTTCGTGATTTGAATGAGCAAATAATCGTCACTGTCCGTCTCATTGAGGAGGATAAGTGATAATGGAAAGGTGGCTGTCTCTGGTTCAGCAAAGTACAATTGGTACGACTTCACACAATGTTGCACTTACTGATGTCCCATGTATCCGCACTTTCGAGGTTTAGTACTTCGATAGTTTCGTACTGGGCTGAGCTTATGGACGGCGACATGAGGGTAATGTTGTTTTCGCCCTGGTGGTTGGCGGCGAGTTCTAGCGATAGGTAATCATCTGATGAGAGCAAGCCATCGTAGTACCAGGCATCTCCGGGTACATAACGTAGTGCTGCTGTCATATTAGAGTCGTCTTTGAAATATACACGGTAGAGGGTGTCGTCGGCATCTCCGAGGTTCAGAATAGCCAGGCCAGTGCCGTTATAGGGCGATGCCAAGTCTGTAGAAATATCCCAGCTATATTCCGAATCCGTCTCATAAGCAGAATAACGGCCAGTTGTTGAGTTGCATTGCCACTGAGACTGTATAATGCTATTTGACTCTGATTGATATATGACGACGGCCTTGAATTACCGTAAGTAAGTGTCTACAACATTGTACCTCGAGAATTGTGTAGGAAAGGCTCAATGGTATAGAGGACTGAAACAACTCACAATGTCAATACCACCAGATGTCTGAAATCCCACCCCGGCCACGCTCGTGCCATCCAACGGCGGATATCTAGAGTCAAGAGCGAACGTGGCAGACTCGTTCGCTGGAAATATGGGGTTACTGTCGCTGTTGCAAAGACTGTACATGATATCGCCGCTCGTTTTATCGTACATGACAACCTGGGGTGCAGAAAGTCCGTCGTACCACCACGTCGATATAGGGCCGGCGCAGGCTGTCCCGAGTAGAAGCCATAACGGGTACTGTAGGCTGTTTACTCTCGAGGCATAACGGAACGCCATGGCAGGCAATGTTTAACAGCGAGGATACTCGATGAAACCGGCTGCTGGCTCGACTCCACCGCCTCTTCTGTGAAAGTCCGCGACAAGAAGTCAATATCCACGGTAAACTTAGGAGGATAAAGGTTCAAGAAGAGACCCGAGAGGAAAGAAAAAAACAGCGCGCCAATAATTGCGAAAGAGATAGTACAAGAAGTGACTGTCTGTGCCGCACCCTAACAACGTCCCTCTCTTGCTTTTGTGAGCAAACTTCATCATGAACGGCTGACTGCAGGCCCCAATACACTTGTGCTGCACTGACCCGGGACCCAAAACAACCACAGGGATTTTTCTATGCTCTCAGAATTCATTGGCTCTCCTCTCCATGCGAGGCTTGCTATTCACTGCTATTTTCGCACTCTGGTACCCTGGGCGATATCCACTGCGGCCACCCACTATAATAGTTTTTCGTTATTGGTGTGTTTTGCGGAGTCGAGGCTCAGCTCCAAAGATCCAATCCACGATGCTTCTAGTAGCAGACGGGTTGGTCTCTCAAGGTCCACTGTGACTTACTTTTGGGTTGAAGTAGTTGTTAAAGGGCACAGCCATGATAGGATCATGTCTGGCAGTCAGTCGAATCTACTAGTACCATTGACCATGATCGCGGAGTTTCCATAATCTGATGGTGACTGGTAGTTTGGGAGCGGCGGCCGGTGTCCACTGGCAATGGATCCTTTTTGGTCCCCCTGGCGATGCCGTGAGTAGGAACCCATGCGTTGGCCGAATCCTTCGAGGCCGCTAGCAAATGACAGCGGCGGCCGCTGGGTACAAAGGGCCCAAAGGCCCAAAAGGCCTTCCAGCCTCCCCACCTAGTGCCGATCTCCTCCCGAATTCTCCTTACTCTGCGCAACAAATCTGGTTGTTGTCCAAATTCCATTACTGCGAAGCCGTTTGTTTCCTTTCTTATATTGGTCATACGTACTGCACTTTTGGTGCCATCGTAAGGCATACTGAAGTGAGCTGGGCTGCTGATGTATAGTCTAGATAATGGCGGTGGGAGGCTCGGGAGATCATTGGCACCATGGAACAATAGTCCAACCCACAATCTGGGGACTTTGGCAACTGCCACCATTCGACGTCGACATATGCCGCCAAGACGTTGGAAGTTCAGGCCAAGTCTAAACTCAGGCCAAGCCTGCTTGATTATGAACAGATCAGATCATATACAAAACCCCATATGGTTGACGGGTGTGTAGAAATTTTACGTAATGTGCAGGAGCACGTTGTGTGATAGCGGACATGACGGGATGCATGTTGTGAGAGATCACTATCTTGCATTTGTTCCTAACGCACGAGCAGTTCTCGGAGACTTTATTTGTTTGATTGAGGGTTGATACCAGTCTGCCGGTACTGCTAGACCTCAGCATCGGGATGTAATGCCGGGATCAACGGCGTGGGCTCGATGTGGCTATTTTTATCTTGCAGCTTCTGATTTCTCGATATCAGTGGGGACATTGATTCATGCTTGATCTACTAGTTCTCCCCAAAATATTCTGATCCCTTACCTAGAAACGCCCTGAGTTCAACGGCCTTGATTCAAGCGTTATTTTACAGCACAGCGGGCTTCACCGATACCATCAGTGGTGCTTTCAACCAAAGCGCGAATGATTTCTGATTTGCCCAATCCTTGTCTCCATTGCAGAGTGTAAGGTCAAAGTTGTACAGCAGTGATGCGAGGAGCAGTCGCATTTCGTGCAACGCCATAGTCTGGCCAATACAATTCCTTGGTCCGCTAATAATTTCAGGATCGGTTAGTCATCTCCTTTAGAAGATTCGTCCGTTGGTGATTTGCACGCGAAGTTGTGAAAACACAAAGCTTGACGACCTAGGGATACCAAAAATTGCAAGATAAACTTACTAGCTGAATGGTTGATGTGCATCATGAACGTCATCGCTGTACTCCGGATCTCCCAACCAGCGCTCGGGCACGAAACTGTCGGGGTTCTTGAAGTTTTGCGAAGAGTGGTACATGGAGTAATGATGACAAGCGACGCGAGAACCTTCGGGAAACCACTGCCCAAGAATGGTCAAGCCACCCTTAGGCACGACCCGCTGTGAGCCGATCGGAAGGGGCGGGTAGATGCGCATTGCTTCTTTCAGGCAGGCATTTAGATATTTTAGATTTCCAAGGCCGTCAAAATTGATGTCGTTGGAGCTCTTGAATGAGCTTCGAAGTTCTCGACATAGAAGCTGCATCTTTTCTGGATTGATCAGGAGGTAGTATGTTACACCGCTGAGTAAGGTCGCTATCATTGCTTTGTTCAGTCTCGTGTCTCATTGATGTCCGTGACCTGCGCATTGCTATCGACTCACCAGTTGTTTCCGAACCAGCCATCATGAAGATGTCTGCGTTGGAGTGCATCTCTTCCAGTGTGAGGCCTTTCTCGGTGCCTTGGGCGCTCAATACGAGATTCCAGATATCGGGCTTGTCCGAACCTTCTTGCATTCTCTGGTCTACACGGTCTGCCGAATGCTTGGCATGGACTTCCATCTGTTCCGTCACCGACTTTGGTTGGAAACGATCGAACAGTGCGAGCAGGATCGGATAGTAGTGGATGATGTTCATGAATGGCAGTAGTTGAATGGATTCAAAGACGGAGCGAACCCAAGGGCTGAACTCGTTCTTGGCCAGAAGTCCGAGTGGATGACCAAAACATAGGTCAGCCATGATATCAAAACTGGCGAAATTGTAAAGTCCGGTTATGTCAATGGCTTGTCCGCTGTTGCTGATGTCGCGAACCTTGGATGTGAGGATATCGGCACTAAGATTTGCTTGGTGAGTATTACATTTGAACGCCTCCAAATCAGGTCTCTTCAACGGAGCGGTCGAAGGCAGAAGCAATACTCACTACTTCTGGAATATCGGCTCTTGTTTCCGCAGCCCTCTTTCCCCAAAAGCAGGCGAGAAAAGCTTGCGCATGCGAACATGATCGACGGCATCGGCAGTGAGCATGCTCTCGACACCTATATAATTCTGGTCAGCAATGACAAGGTCAATTTGCAGTGGCGACTGGAATGAAGACAGGATACTTGCCGTTGACTGGTCTGATATTACCATCAAGCGGTTTTGCGAGGGTGTATGTCCCCTTAGTAGTGCCGTAGATAATCTTCCACGCTTCTGCCGAGGCGTAACTAACATCATAGGGACCGAATCTGACTACCGGGCCATATGTCTCGTGCAGTTTGTGTATCCAATACACATCTTGTCCCGTCACAAGTTGATACCAGTAAGGAAAGCGACTAATAGCGCAGGCCTTGGGCCCGGGAATTCCGGCGAGTGGGTGGCCTTTAAGGAGATAGATGCCATGGCCAGAGATGTAGACGAGGTACAAGAGCGACAGGACAGCCGCAATGTCTACAACAGCCAGAGCCATTTTGCGCGAAGGCGTGCGTACCTTGGTTGATTGAACCGTGAGGTGGGAAGGACTTGTCTCGATTCTTTTCAGCCGACGAGCTCAAACAATTGACAAGACGGCGGGGTAAGTGAATGATTTATACAGATTTTTTGAAAATCTGCGTTGTCATTTGCATTGCATATGCGCTTTGAGGGTGATTCGCGAAGCCCATTTGGCCCATTCTTGGAGTTGCATGATCGTCGGAGCGTATACTGGAAAGAGCGACCCTGATTAAGCAAAAAATAGGCGGGCATACCAAGGTCATTCGACCTTTGATCGGACCTTTCCAACAAGAGCGCCTTGATTGGTAGCAGACTCACGGATTTATGCCCATCTGGAGTAATTGGCCTTGGCACGACTGCAGCGCCCTTACATGGGGAGCGCCATGAGCGCCATGACAACGCATATGAGGCTTGGAAGTTGGGAGGGATCAAAAGAGCTCAGCATAGCTAGCGCAACAGCATCATTGGTCCACCCTTTGCGACGGTACCAGTGATCTGTATCTTGCTTCATTTCTTTTCTTTTGGCAGAGCATCACGAGAAATTTCCGGGAAAACGAACGAGCATGCTTCGTGTATGTATGTGAGATTTGTTGATCATCTAGCTCTTATCGGGTTGGTATAATTATGCAGGTACGAATTACAGAATAGTGTATAGCTAAGTGCAACTTTGGACCAGGCATGGAGGCTACAGACATTGATCGCTATGCTGGCGGAAAGCGACAGCCTAGTGGTTTTAAATGTCTAAATCACGGTACAACGTTCGCTTGTTTTTCGATCACAATCTTGGACCCTAACTGCGGCACGAATTTTCAATTTTGAAAGTCGCCGGCAGCAGCGGCAGACGTCGGGAGTTTCATACGCGCATGGCGTAGCACCTGTCATTGCCCTGTGTCAATCTACGTGCTTAAGATAAGGCGGGGTTTTAGTAGCTATCCGTGAGGCTCGAGAAGGAGCTCGGAGGGAGAACGCTACTGGTCTAGGCAATGCGGGGGCGGGTTTAGCGGTACCAAATCCCTCAAGACACCGACACTTGGCCTGCAGCACACTACAAAAACATCGGACGAAGAGCAAGAACAAGCATAACAAACACATGATAATGGGAGTAATATATGTATGCCTGTCCGCGTTTGGTAGGCATGATAAACAAAACATAAGTCGTTCATCCAAAGATCTGCCGGGTACAGATTCGGCACCCATGGGGAATCCTGGCTGCCAAATTTTGGCCGTCTCATGCGTCAGGCTTATGGCCAGTGACTTGCCTTGAGTTTGTCGGAGGGCAGGAGTGACCCTTGTAAGAACACACGTGGAATCCACCCAGAGCTGCAATTTCCCTGTGCCAAAGCGCCAATCAGCTTGAGCTTCCGTTTGGGGGAGGGACCAGAGCGCGACCGCGTCGATCTGCCTGCTGTTCAGTGCTGTGTGTCCGTGTCTGTGTACTGCCCGAACCGCCCATTCGTCATTTTTTTGTTGACAGCTGACATGACCACAAAATACCAATGGTAACCAGCGACAACGACGACAACAACGACGACGATAGACGAACACCACGAGATCAAACGAACCGCACAGCCGACACGAACCACACGACGACAGGTAGCTCGAGCATTTTGCGGCAATCAAACGTCAGCACTCCCAGAGTTTATCAACTGCAACCACTTCCCCGGCTGCATCTCTCGAAGCTCCATCCTTGACAAGGTTTTGGCTGGCGCAGGCTAGCACTCTACAACCATCCTTTGACAGCGCTTCCGCCGAACCCGTCATTGCGGTCCCTATCTTTGCCTCCCTATCAACGGAATTGCACGATCCTTGGAGTTGTCATTCTGATTGCGCCACTGCCGTGTCTGCTGCCGCATCAGCCTGGCTACGTTTCCCAGGGGATGTGCACTTTGATCGGTCAACCTAGGCGCTGAATGCGAAATCCGAGTCGACACCTGCCAGTGCGGCAAACGTTGCAAACCGCCGAGTAGCTGGCACCCGATAGCCACATATACCGTTGGGCGCAAGACGAATAGCGCCATCGGTCGCATGCTGCTTCGATCACGAAACCCATTCTAGCAGTGTAGGAGGCGAGGAGGCGCTTTCCTCCACCCATAACAACCATGGCAGGCGGTAATATCAAGGTGGTGGTGCGAGTACGGCCGTTCAACAGCAGAGAGATTGAAAGAGGGTCAAAATGTATCGTCAAAATGGAAGGAGACCAGACCGTGCTGTCGGTGCCGCCAGACGCTTCGGGCGGCGGTGCGAAAGGCGCAAAAGATCTTGCACCAAAAGCTTTCGCCTTTGACAGATCCTACTGGTCTTTCAGCCGAGCCGATTCAAATTATGCCGAACAGCATCACCTCCACAGCGATTTGGGCAAACCCCTCTTGGATAATGCCTTCCAGGGCTATAATAACTGTATCTTTGCATATGGTCAGACCGGTTCCGGAAAGTCTTACTCGATGATGGGATATGGAAAGGAACATGGTATTATTCCGATGATTTGTCAAGACATGTTCAAGCGCATCGGACAAATGCAACAGGACACGAATCTAAAATGCACCGTCGAGGTCTCTTACCTTGAAATCTACAACGAGCGTGTCCGCGATTTACTGAACCCAGCAACCAAAGGCAACCTCAAAGTTCGAGAGCATCCTTCGACCGGTCCATATGTTGAAGACTTAGCCAAACTGGTGGTTACGAGTTTCCAAGAGATTGAAAACCTAATGGATGAGGGTAACAAGGCGAGAACAGTCGCAGCAACGAACATGAACGAAACATCCAGTCGAAGTCACGCTGTCTTCACCCTCATGGTGACTCAGAAGAGGTTCGACCCAGAGACTAAAATGGCAATGGAGAAGGCTGCCAAGATCAGTCTGGTGGATCTTGCTGGTTCAGAGCGTGCAAATTCTACAGGAGCTACGGGAGCTCGTCTCAAGGAAGGTGCTGAGATCAACAGATCTTTGTCCACGCTTGGTCGTGTCATTGCAGCACTAGCCGATTTGTCAACCGGAAAAAAGAAGAAAGGAGCCGCAGGTCAGGTCCCATACCGAGACAGTGTGTTGACGTGGCTCTTGAAGGACTCTCTCGGAGGAAACAGTATGACTGCCATGATAGCAGCAATCAGTCCGGCCGACATCAATTACGACGAGACCCTCAGTACTCTAAGGTACGCCGATTCAGCCAAACGCATCAAGAACCACGCGGTTGTGAATGAAGACGCGAATGCTCGCATGATCAGAGAACTCAAGGAGGAACTCGCCTTGTTGCGAAGCAAATTGGGCGGTGGCGGTGGAGGTGCCGCTGGTGGTGGAAGTGGTGGAACTGCTGTACCACCTGATGAAGTTTATGCTGAAGGAACACCACTTGAGCAGCAGATCGTCAGTATCACATCCTCAGATGGCACTGTCAAAAAGGTTTCGAAAGCCGAAATCGCCGAGCAACTCAGCCAGAGTGAGAAGTTGCTGACGGATCTGAACCAAACCTGGGAAGAGAAGCTGCTCAAGACGGAAGAAATTCACAAGGAGCGTGAAGCAGCACTGGAAGAACTAGGCATCAGCATCGAGAAGGGCTTCATTGGGCTGCATACACCCAAGAAAATGCCACATTTGGTCAACTTGTCTGACGATCCCCTTCTTGCAGAGTGCTTGGTGTACAACCTCAAGCCTGGTACGACGACTGTCGGAAACGTGGAATCAAACGCAGACAACCAAGTCAACATACGGTTGAATGGCACGCGTATCCTCCACGAGCACTGCAAGTTTGACAATGCCGCAGATGGCACGGTGACAATTGTTCCAAACGAAGGCGCTGCTGTCATGGTGAACGGACAACGAACTAGTGAACCAACTCGGTTGCATTCAGGATACCGTATCATTCTCGGCGATTTCCATATTTTCAGATTCAACCATCCCATGGAAGCCAAAGCTGAGCGTGACGAGACCCGGCAGTCCCTGCTGCGCCAATCTGTGACAGTAAATCAGCTGGGCCTCGATCGCACATCACCTACCCCAACAAGGCCAACTCACGAAAGGTCTATCAGTAAAGCGGGATCCGACATTGGTGATAGTCGACCAGAGTCTCCTGCACCATTCCGTGGTACAGATTCTGACTGGTCATATGCAAGACGTGAAGCGGCGGGTGCCATACTGGGGCAGACAGAGCAAAACCTGGCAAAATTGACCGACGAAGAGCTCAATGCGTTGTTCGAAGATGTGCAGCGCGCCCGTGCGGAGCGTGTCTTTGGCAAGGAGGGCGAGGAGGACATGGACTCCGTGACTTCGTACCCTATCCGGGAGAAATACATGTCGACAGGGACGATTGATAACCTATCTCTCGACACAGCACTGACGATACCTTCCACCCCAAAAGCCGGCGAGACTGACGACAGATTGAAGGAAATTCGCGAAGTCATGCAGACGCAACTGGAGAAGCAGAAGGGAGAGTACCAGGATCAACTAAAGGACGCAGAAGCTTCAAATGTCGAGGTCGAGGAAATCAAGAAGGAGAAGGTTAGAATGGAAGAGACGTTGGTCCAGCTGAAGGCCGACATGCAAAAACAACTCGAGGCGCAAAAACAAGAATTTGAGGCCAAGATCGAGAAGCTGGACCCATTGAAGAGACCAAAAGCGAAGCCAAAGCTCTCCAAGGAGGAGGTCGAAAGAGCAAGGAAGGCACTCGAGCACTGGAGGAGTCGTCATTATGTGCAAATGGCTGAGAAAGTACTACAGCACGCGGCCACCTTGAAAGAAGCGCAAATTATGAGCGAGGAGCTTGGCGAGAATGTTGTCTTTCAATTCACTGTTGTGGATGCTGGACACGCGCTATGCTCATCCTACGATATGGTGCTTAATGGAGTGTCAAATGAGGGTGACGACATTGCCCTGGAAGAGGCACAGAAACCATGCGTTGGCGTTCGGGTTGTCGACTACAAGCATACGGTGGTGCACCTCTGGAGCCTTGAGAAACTTCATGATCGAGTTCGACAAATGAGGCAGATGCATCAGTATTTGGATCAACCAGAGTACAGTCAACACTTCAAACTCGACAACCCGTTTGTGGAGACTTGCATGCCCGAGTACTCCCTCGTAGGTGAGGTTGATGTGCCTCTAAAAGCAGTCTTCGATAGCCGGGTGCAAGACTTCAACCTCGATGTCCTCTCACCCCACACCTCGCATGCCATTGGCATTCTCAAGTTGTCTCTCGAGCCTTCAAGTGCTCGGGCCCCGTCCAGCACACTCAAGTACAATGTGGTCATGCATGACATGGTTGGTTTTGCCGAGCGGGAGGGAACAGATGTGCACGCCCAGCTTTTCATTCCGGGTGTTTCAGAAGACAGCGTCACCACCACTCAGATGATCAAAGACTTTGATGAGGGACCCATTCGTTTTGACAGCGTTCATAGTATGAGCGTGCCATTGTTCGGACCGCAAAACACCAACTTGCGCGTTGCCATCTTTGCCAAAGTCTCTACAATGCATCTCGACAAGCTTCTTAGTTGGGACGAAATGCGAGACGCTGTACCCGGCGCAGAAAACAAGCCAAAGCGGGACGCTCGTATCAACGAATCACACTTCTTTACGGAGGAAAAACACGATCTTCTTGCTCGAGTACAGATTCTCGAACTTTCGGAGAATGGCGATTACGTGCCAGTGGAAGTCACCCAGACTAGCGAGCTCGATACTGGCACTTTCCAACTTCACCAGGGTCTGCAAAGGCGCATAGCCATCAATCTCACACACAGTTCTGGCGATGCCTTGCCGTGGGACGATATCACATCTGTTCGTGTTGGAAAGATTCAGCTGGTAGATCACGCCGGAAAGGTTCCTGATATGGCAGCAGCTGCTCCGGATATCCCCCTCAGGCTTAGCTCTAAACCGACTTTCCGCCAGAACGCGAACGGTACCCGCAGTGTCACTATTAGCGGTCAGTGGGACTCGAGTTTACACAATTCACTCTTACTGGACCGGACAACGGCGGACAAGTACAAGGTGCAAATGTCACTCTCTTGGGACATCAGTTCAGACAAGCTAGCAGAGCCAATGAAGTTCTCCACGACCATCTTCTGTCAGATACTCGGCAGATCATTTATTCGACAGGCATCGATGCTGTCAGCATTGTGGCAACATATTCGCATCGTCCATTCGTCAAGCACGATATACACGCTCACCATGCGTCCTGCTCCCATCAAGAGAGTTGGCGATCTCTGGAGAATGAACAGCCAACACGGCTATGTCAAGGGCGAAGAAAATCTGAACAACTGGACTCCGCGGGGCGTCTCGCTTATTGGCGATTTTATTGCCGCTCAGAAGAAGCGAAGACGTATTGCTGAGATAGGTGCTGCTCAAATATTCCTCAAAAAGATTGGTCTTCCTGAACCAAAGAACACTCCTGAAGAAGAGGATCACCAGTCCGACTCGGATGAGTTCTCTCCCATACCTAGAGGCAATGATGATGACTCCATCCATGCACTCCTCAATGATACCCCCCAGTCTTCACGGCCCACAACGCCCAAGCCTGCCGATGATTCTGAGAATATTGAAGAAATGGATGAAACAGCTGCTACCCCCGACGAGCCAAGCACTGAAACCGTTGATGAAGTTGCATCGCCAGAAGAGCCTACGGAAGAACTTATTCCCAAGTCAGACTTTGGAGAGCACGAGACTTTGATTCTCAAGAAATGTCTCAAGTTGTGGGTCAGCTATCGTGATCCAGTGATGCAGATTCTGAGCCCAGAAAACACTGCACCTCCAGCGGATGGCGTGGCCCCTGAAAACAGCGCCCCTCCCGCCCTGATCACGACAATAGTTCGGGTTCCCAAGAACCCCAAGGTGTTGAAGGGCGGCTATCTCCTAGTTCCCAACAACGACTCGAGCAAATGGGTCAAGCGCTTCGTTGAGCTGCGACGGCCATACATCCACATTCACAGCGCCACGGATGGCGATGAAGTGGCCATTGTAAGCTTGCGCAATTCGAGAGTGGATAGCCAACCAGAGATTCTGGCACTCTTTGGTGGGCAAGATCCGCATGACGATGAGGAGGGCTCCGCACAAGGAGACTTTCGACCCGGCCACCATAGAACATCGTCGGGCAGGATAGTATCTTCTATTTGGACAGGATCAGGCGGAAGTTCTGCTGGTCCCGGTCTGGGTGGCTTGAGTGAGCGCTTGCAGGCAGGCGTTTTTGCCGTTTATGGCACAGACAACACATGGCTGTTCGCCGCGCGTAACGAGCGTGAGAAGCTCGACTGGATATTCCGCATCGACCAGAGCTACTTTTCGGGGACCGGCAGCGCGAGCGGTAGTGGAGCCGTCAGCCCGCAACCTGAAGGATATGCAAATGGCTACTGAGAACTTCCAGGGCCTCTAGGCCACGCCAACAACGTACTCATTTTGAAACGAGGTCACGACGCTCATTATGTTCCACTGAATCGACGATGTTGTTGTATCAACTGCCGGAAGTGGGGTAGAGTCCAAGAATGAAATTTTCTTTTGTTTATAATCGGATTGTATCACGCAGTCAATTTTATTTCAACGACACCTTCAGCTAGAATATACCCCCAAACGAATTTACGCGGGGCCTTGCAGCCTTAGCTTACACGCATAGACAGAGTAATGGTTATAAAAGTGGTTATACATATATTGAGAAACTAGTTAGTTGAGAAGTCATTGCCCATTGCTTCGATCTGCTGTTTCGACTATTGCCTAGCTACACGGGATTCTTGGTGCATTGAGTGAACCGAAGAAGCCACTGAAATGCCCAACGACGGAGTGCACATGCTCCAGCCTCTAGTTGATGGCCAAGACTAGATATCACCCCGAGACGTTTCCAGCACTGGACTGGCGTTGCTCATCTAAACTTAAGCTCTGAACCTTGAGCTCATGAGCCCATAGGAAATGCAGGCTTGTTGGAGTAGCACGTCTATGGTGCTCGGGAATTACCGCTAGCTTGATGATTGTAAGGCAAGCACATGTCGCTGAGCTTAATCGTCCACTGAATGTAGACACTACAGCTAATCGAGACGATGCCATCTGAATTGTAGGTCAGCCATGACGTCTGTAGAAGAGTAAATATTGGAGTAATTCAAATGGCAGCTCTTTGAGCTCGACAATGTGCTCTTCGTACCTCAGCAGCATGATTTCCATGACCCCATAGTCTTTGGTCGTTTGGAGCACCCTGCTTATCAAACTTGATACACAGGAGAACATTATTCGTCCTCGGAATAGATACTATTCAGGCACGCACCACCATCCAAGGCAAGTCCAGCCCTGGAAACACTTCAATAAACTCGAGAAAATAAGAGTAAAAGGAAAATGCGGCTCGATTTCATCCTAGCCACTGCCTTGACAGCGACCGCGACCGCCACGGCCATGGCGAGCGGCAGCGGCAGCAGCAACAAGAAGCACCGGCGGTCGTGCTACGAGCGGGCACCAGCCCTGATACAGGAGGACCTCAACGTCACCATTGTCTACTCGCCCGTCCTGTACTTTGACGTGCCCCGGGACGAGCTGCACCGGGGAGGGGGCGGGCCCTGCACGCTGGTGGCCAAGTTTCCCGCGGGCTACCCCATCTCGTCGTCGGGCGACGACCTGGTCAACGTGGTGGCGGCCTCGGGGAAGCACGACGGCGCCGTGGTGGGCGTGCTGCGCTTCGTGAGCGCGCCCAACGTGCCCACCGTCACCGTCGTCGGCACTTTTCCCTGCGACGGCGTCATGGACTACCAGCTCGAGATGGCCGACCGGGCCACCGAGGCCAACTGGGTCTCGTTTGAGCAGGATGAGGACGCCGGTTTGTTCTTGGAGATTGGGGATCACTGCCGGCCAGAGCCGGAAGGGGAATTGTGAATGAAGCATGCAGGTTACGGAAGGCTTTTCTTTTCTTCTGCGGGGCCGGAAACTTCTTCATCATTATTTTTTTCCTTGATACTTTGATTGGAAAACTTGTTCCCTTGGTCTGAGGTTTTATGGTGCGGCAAGCACATCCTTATAATTACGATCCTGGAAGACGAAGCTCACATACTCGCAAGGAGAACTTACCCTCAGATCGAGCTTCCTCAAAAGCGTCAGACTTGTCAAGAGTAGCAATTATGGTAGGAATAGTTCAGCTTGGAAAAGGTGAAAAGTCTCTGAAGTAAAATTATAATCTTGGCAATCATTATTCAAGAGTCTCTTGTTGTATTTTATCTTGCAATGAGTAACAGTCTGATCGACACGTCCTGCCCGAGAAACACTCATCACTAGCTATGTAAGTCCGAGATGTGAAGCAAGCCAATAGGTATAATGGCTCCACACACCATAAGTTGTGGGGCAGTATCAATATGGTTTTGATAACATATTTTTCAAATACTTTAGATGAGCCATTGGAATGGTTTTTGGAGGTCTGAAAGCCTTCGAAAGTCCTTCTTAGTTGTAGTGTTCTTATCATAGCAGTCCTCGGCTAGGGAATATCACGTGGTAGTTCCAAGCGTCCTACAAGTCCTACGTGCTGCGCCTCTTCAGCTGGTCTGAATTATCGGCACCTTCCGCCAAGAGTCCCCGCCAAGCACTTTACCACTGTATACAAACTTGAGATCGCCGTTCTGATAGTAGGGCGCTGGGCGTTGGCGACTGCACTTGAAGACACCATGGCCCACTCGTACTTGGAGTATTATCGCCTCAAGGCCATAATTACTTACCTCCGCTATTCGGATGATGAGAAACCTGCACCACCTAGCCCCGACGACTCCTTCACGATCCCGTCGCGGGACGGCAAGCGCAAGATAACGGTCAATGTCTGTGAGTAGTCGCGTTTGATCGGATCGAAAGCAAATTCAGCACTGACACAATTTCAAGACCAACCCAAAATCGCAAACAAGCCTAGTCCAGTGCTCATTAATTGGAACGGAGGCGCCTTTGTTTTTGATGCTCACGGCGCGGATGAGCTCTTTTGTCGACGTGTCGCCGACGAGGCAGGGTACATTGTCCTAGACGCGAGTTACGCTTTGGCGCCCGAGTACCCCTTTCCCGGCGGGCTCGAAGACGCCGAAGATGCCGTGTTATACGTCCTCGAGCATCCGGATGAGTACGACGTGAAGAACATTGTCCTATCTGGATTTAGCTCTGGGGGCAATTTCGCCTTGGGGGTAGCTTCAGGCCTGGAACAGCAGCACGCCGATATCCCCAACCAGGCCATCCGTGGTGTCGTGGCTTTTTACCCCCCTACGAGCATGGCGGTGCACCCAGCCGAGAAAAAGTTGCTCAACGGCGCTCTGCCTCCGATCCCACCGCTCCTAAAGTTCTTCATGGGTACTTTCCGATCCGCCTATCTGCCGCCGGGGGTGGACCCGTCCGATCCCCGACTCTCCGTTCTCGAGGCGGACCCGAAACATTTCCCTAATGATATGCTGATCATCACGGCTGAAAAGGACAGGCTGGCACCCGAAGCCGAGGCGCTGGCGACAAAACTCCAGGGTGCGGGCAAGAATGTGCAGCTGAAGCGTTACGACGGGGTAAGACATGGGTGGGATAAGACAAAGGATGAAGAGTCCGATGATGCAAAGGTCAGGGATGAGGCGTATGGCTTGGTTGTGAATTATCTCTCGAATTTGCAGAAGACGGATGTATAATTCATCTGGGTCTGCAATATGCAGTGGGAGGTAAATAGATCATGGCAGAGCCTGTTGACGTCTCAATGATTACTAGATAAGAAGTATACTTTAATGCTGATTCATATCATAATTGCAGCACTTTTATTGTGAAGTGCTAAGTGCTGAATGTTGGCGGGTAGCCGCTAAATCGACTGCTACCAACAGTTACTAATGCGGCAGAAGAGAGGGAAGCTTTAGCTGCCAACACCACTGAACATGGGGGGTTTTCTGACCCCTCCTTAGCGCCGTGCTAGACTCTTACACTTGCCTTCCAACATCGACTGCCAACTGCCATCCTTCAAGCTGCCAGAATTATTTGTCAGCTTCTGCAATCTGACACCCTCAACATCATCTTTGGCGTGGAGAGCGCATGGGTCTTTATCGCCAAGCTCAACTTCTATACCTTCCTCGCGCGAACAAGTCACATAATTCAACCGGAAAGACATATTCAGTCCCATCCGGCGGCGGGTAGCCCGCTACAATCGTCATCTTCAACCCCAAGCGCTTTGATGCGCTGTTCAAGTACTCGGCCCATGAGATCAACCACCTCGAGTTGCATTGCCCAGTATGGAGACTAGCTCTCGTCGCAAGGTATATAATTACCATGGCCATTTACTCTTTCAGATCCTAATGTCTTCCAGGCATGTAGGTGACACGACTTCTTGATGGAGCGTAATATGCATACTTAACTCGGCTAGGCGACACTTGCTCCGCCAAGAAGATCAAATGTGATATGGGAAAGCCCGTCTGTTCCAACTGTCAACTGTACAATGTGCGCTGTGTGACTACAATTGTGCGGAAGAGGCATGCGCCATCAAAAGAACGGTCGGCTCAGCCTCTGCCACAACAGACTAGGTTGCTTGTAATATGTTATTTTCTTATTTGTCCCATGCTTATTTGTCATGCAGCTCGACGAATACAGACTCCTTGGAGGCTCGTCTTTCGAGAATTGAGTCCAAGTTGGACTCTATAGGCTCGTCAGGAAATGCTCTGTGCCTATCCGATCTACTAATGGCAGAGTCTTCGGCCAAACCAGATGGTTCATTGGGTTTCGCGGAACAGAGCACAAATGCCGCCGAGATTCTGACACCAGAGAGCCTTGGAGATCCGGAATCTCATGATGTACCGCCCATGAGAGAGATATTGCCCACCATCGATTCGTACTTTCGAGAATTCAACTGTGTCTTGCCCCTGTTTCACCAAGCATCGTTCATGAAGCTGCTACATGAGTTTTACTCCAGTACTTCAAGGAGGTCCAAGATCGCCTGGGGAATCATAAACTGTATCCTTGCGCTGGGATCGAAAGTCCTGGCCCTTGAAGCAGGGCCTTGTGAGTATATCCGACGGATGGCAGCTTGCATGTGAAAATTCTGATTGAAGCTGGGAAATAGTGCTACGCGAGTTCTCAAAGGCCACTATCCAAGAATACGAATCAAATGCACAAAAGTGTATTGACGATTTCATGATGTGGGAGGAAGACGCCCTTGGTATCCAGGGTCTCCTTGCTCTTGTTATCCTTCATCAGGCAAACTCTAATAGCAAGCCTGCTTTTATGCTCACAAACACGGCTATTCGTCAAGCTCATCGGCTGCAAATGTATACTCGGGAATCGCATTCCAATCTCTCTCCTGATGAAGCAAGGCATAGAGATAACGTCTTCTGGATATGCTATCTTCTAGACAAGGTAGGCGGTCTTTTTGGACATGGGTTATAGTATGAGTTAACATGCGACAGGACCTCAGTTTTCGTAACAAAACGCCCTCTATCCAGCTTGACATTGATCTAGACATTGACCTACCTCGAGAAGAAGGCGATGGTGTCCTACATAGTATCGATGGGCTGGTACAATTCAATTACTTTCGTTCCAGAGTTCAATTAGCACATCTGGAGGGCAAAATATACGACAACTTGTACAGCATTCGGTCCAAAAAGCTTTCCCGAGATGATCGAAGCCGTCATGTCAGCCAGATCGACGTTCTACTGGACAAGTGGCAACAGTCGATACCAACTTCTCTGCAAGATGAACACATGATACGCCGACTTCCTCGAGTGGCCGCGGTGCACATGTCGATTTTGTACCATCATTACCTGCTGTGTTTGGTCTCCATCCATGGGCTGTACTCTATACACTCTGGGTGGATGAAAGCCATTGGCGTATATGGCCAAACAGTCCTGGCGAATATGGACAACAATACTGACATTTGCATGCGTCATATGCAGCCAGCACTGCCTTCGGCCTGGGTCAAATGCTGTACTGCGAGTCGTCGCAGCATTCGATTATTCACCTCCGAGCCGCAACAGACTTGCTCATTATGGTAAGATGTGATGCATACTATGAATCGCCTAATGTGCGCTGACAAACGTAAAGGCTCAACATGGGAGCATATTACTCTGGGATTATTATCCTGTTGGCAAATTGCCAGTACTATCCCACCGATGAATTAGCTAGTGAAGATCACAGACTGGCCAAAGATGGCATCAAGCTCTTGAAACATTTGTCGCGCATAAAAGTCAACGATCAATTACTGAAATCCATGAGTATACTTGATGATCTGGAAATAGTCGCTAACAAGGCAATCGAGCACTATGGTGGACTTCCCGAGACTTCACAGCCGGCTCCTATTTCGGCTCAAGAAATCTACTCAATATCTCACGATATATACGGCAATGGCCCATTCGAAAACCTGGTGAGTGATCATATTCAAATAGAAAAGGAAGCCCGATCTACGTGCGAGTGACTGGTCTCTAACTATACTTTAGGCTATAGATATTAATGACCAGCAGACAACGGTGAATCCCATCTGGGATGATGATGGTCTGGAGTTCAGCTACCTCGCCGCTACCTAGTTTCATCTACCGTAGACCTTATAGCTTATCTCGATCTTCAAATCTTCCTTCCGAGACGACATTTTTGGTCAGATCATTAGTTACTGTAACAAAGTTGACTTCCAAACCGACCTAAGGAATATCGGGACGAAAGAGCCATGTTTCAACAAAGGGGCACGCATATTGTTTGCGATACCTCTAGTGTACAGAGCATGTATATGCATGGCGTTTCTCGAACCATCATGTAACATCGCGATCCTGGTGATACCCTTGCCTGTGCCACATGTGCCTGCATGGAAGCCAGCTCTTCTTATCCAATCATGTTCACTCATGCCCTAAACCTGATGTGTATACCCTGCCTACATCCGGGGCCAGGCGGTCAATTTTTTGCTTCCTGAACCCATCTTGCGTCAATCGCGTTTCTGTGCAGCGAACAAATGAGACTCGGCCAAAATGAGCGATGATCATATCTTCCACAGTGACGACGGGGACTTCAGCTATAGCATCAAGACTTCCGCACGGTATGCTGAAAATGGCTGCACCAAATGTCTCATTCTGTCAAAGGTATCAGATAAGGTTATCAAGACCGAGATGCCGAAACTAAAGGACGACGACTACTTTTGGCTAAATAACCACTATCATAATGATCGCCCACCTACGATCGATGTAGGCATAAGTACACAGAGAAGAGACGAAAGTTATCGTAAGGAAGTAGAAATCTTCGCAGCGCAAGGTATGACTGTCATCATAGAACGCTTTATTCGCAGGAAGCTTACGTGGTGATCAGACTCTCCTAAGCTCGTGGCCGAGCTACCGTATCGCCTTCAAGTCGGGGACACTTCTTCTAAAGATTCTTTACAAAGAGCAAAAACATGGATCAGGCGATGCTCGGAGGAGCACCAGCTCTGCCTCCAATCGTCCCCATCACCCTTGCCAAAAAGGGTTGTCGAAATTGACGGGACAGCAATCAAGTTGATCGAGACCGACAACATGCATGGTCGCTATATAGCTCTCAGTCACTGCTGGGGAGACTCTCGCCCAGACTGCACCACAACTCTGTCAACATTAGTTCGAAATAAGAGCGAAATTCCTTGGCAATCGCTTCCCAAAACCTTCCGCGATGCAATAGAAGTCACGAGGCAGTTGAGGGTGCGGTACCTGTGGATAGACTCTCTTTGTATCATCTAGGACGACGAAAATGACTGGAAGCAAGAATCGTCCAAAATGGCATCAGTCTATCAAAATGCCCATTTGACGATATGTGCCACGGTGGGGCAGAACGACGATGCCGGTCTTTGGCCGCGCGTTGTTCCCAAGCTCATCGAGGAGGTTTCCCTAGGGCATACCGGGGAACAACAGTACAAACTGTACTTCAGAGACGTTGACGATACATGGGAATCGCACATGAATGTTGGTGGCGCACACAGGACGGGCAGGGCCAGATGCCCTCTCATCACGCGCGGATGGACGCTTCAGGAACGTATCTTGTCACCGCGGCTACTGCATTACGGCCATGGGGAATTACTGTGGCAATGTCACGAGTCGACCACCTGTGAATGCTGTTTTCATGACTCAGAGAGATCGTTGTACATGCCACACTCAGACAAATCATTGTATATGCCACACTCAGAAGATGTCACAAAAGCGTTTCGGGACATGTTGAGTAGCGGGAAAAGCGACGATGACGTCGCCCGAAACTGGAGAGTGCTTGTGGAGCACTACTCGAACCTATCTCTTACGGATCCCAAGGATGTGCTGCCAGCTATATCCGCTCTGGCCACGGTTTGCTCGACAGTGCGGCCCGGAGATACCTACCTGGCCGGTTTGTGGGAGAACAGCATTATCGACGACATGTGCTGGTACGCAAACCCTCGCTTCCACAACCGCCGTCCAAACCAGTGGCGGGCCCCGACGTATTCCTGGGCGTCAGTCGACGGGAGCGTCAAGTGGAAAGAAAGTTCAGAAACCAAAACCTTCAAGGTCTACGCGCGGTTAATACGGTCGTCGACAATTCTCGCAGGGTCCGACCCAATGGGCCAAGTCTTGTCCGGCTCTGTGGTTCTCAAAGGGCCGGTTCTGGAGACAAAAGCCTTATTGTGGCTTGAATTTTGTCATGTCAAAGCCAACCTCGGAGTGGGTAGAGATTGGATTGGTTGTTACGCCGACTCGATAACCGATTTCAAGAAAAGTCTTGTCGATAATGTGACATCTGTCCTTTGTCTTCGTTTACGGGCATTGTTCAATCAATCGTCTTCGCAAAGTTCAACGAAGGAGTCAATATTGGTTTTATCAAGAATCGAAGGCAAGTGTGATGTGTACCAACGGGTTGGTTTGATGCCAAGCGTGCCCACGGAAAATGTCGATATCTGGTTCTCGGAGGGCAGCTACGAGCGAGAGATAGAGATACAATGAGACGTTATTTCCTACGGGCTCAAGGACGAGCAGCCGGTACTTGAAGTAAGATTTGACAGCTCTAGCCATAATGGGAGGGGGAGAGGATTGAAAAGAGAAGATAGATTAGAGCGCTTTTCCTTGTTTGATCTCTACGTGTCAGCTTGGGGAGATGTACGGACGGTCAATCCCGAGTATCAAAGGCGACTGACTACCTTGTACAAGGTCAATCCCCCGGAGAATGCTTCGCCAACAGCTCGAGAGAATTACACCTCAAACCGTCGGGCGCCATCAGCGAGCCCCGAACATTCGTCCTCACAAAGGTCTCATAGTTGCGAATCATGTCACCGACGCCACTTTCCGGACGATATGGAGAATCCGTGCCAAACAGAATCTTGTCGGGGCTAGTGAAATCCAAGATGCCATCATATTGCGCCGGGCTCGTGACAAACGCCAAATCCAGGTAGAACCTCTGCAAGTCCTGGGCTGCCTCATTCGCCGTAACGTTGGACGTGCCCTGCGTGCCCGGCGAGGCAATACCCAAGAGGACGCGGTCCGCGATGAAGGGGAGGGTGCCACCGGCGTGCGGTAGTATAATGTCAATGTCTGGATGCGCGCGAAAGGTTCCGCTAATGACTAGGTCCACGGCGGCCCGGGTCGTGGCGAGCGGGTACTCGAGTGTTGGCTGCGGGAACCCGTGGCCGAGCAACAAGGGTACCACGTCTAGCACGCCCGGATGTAAGAAGACGAGGGCCTTGTGCTTTTGCAGCGCCGCCCAGATGGGTCGAAAGGTGTCGTTGCCCGGCGTCATGCCACCGTACGAGGTGTAGACGCCCACGCCGAGACAGGATGATGGATGGTTCTGGTACAGATATTCGATCTCGGCAATGGTGCCGTCGATGTCGCGCCAGTCCGGCAGCGCACCAAAGAATCCAAAGCGGCCGGCATAGGCAGGATGCGTGCTGTAGTTGGCCAGATTGGTGTTGAGCGTCCGGGCCAATTCGCGCCCGGCCTGTCCGGTCCCGACGATGGGCACACCTGGGGTCGACAGGGAGAGGACCCCAAGTGCGATCCCCAGTTCGTCCATCTCGGATATGGCAGATTCGGGCGACCAAGGCGGGGTGGGAAAGCCGGACGGATCACCACCAGCGGCATTGACGGCTTCTATGTAGGCTGGTGGAAGTGCATGGATATGCATGTCAATTGTGCCACTATATAAAGTATCAGCATCGAATTTGGCAGGAACCTGAATACATGCTGACCTAGTATTGAACGCGTTTGAGTTTGCTGTTAGTAGTGTGAGAGCAAAGCATGGCTTGAAGATGAACTGGCTAATCATGATGTCTCTCTAATTTAGAAAAAATAGTTATCAGTCTACTATTCTTAGAACATCTCTTTGGTCCACAAGATGTAGTGTTGCTCAATAGTTCTTATACTACATGGGTTGATGCACCGCACAACTATAAATGCACTACGCAATGACAGTGACAGCCTCATAGTGAACACTGCAGATTTCTTATCAAGGGAGTAAATAGATTGGCATGTATCATACTGACTCATAGAGCCGAGTTCGTTGCGGCGTGCTTGTGATGCGTGAAACAGCAGTGATCAGCATACGGCCGAGGACAAGGCGAAGCTATATCGTCATGCTGTGAGTAGCATTGGTGATTGGCAAAAGCTGCATGCGGGATCTGCGTCAAATAAGGAATTCTGTGTTACAGTGAATTCGCCTTGATTGGGCCCAGGTTGTGGTTGGACGTCAGCAGGGGGTCAACCGAAACCGTGAGACTCGCACATGTGGAATAATTAGAGTGCACCGCTATATGGGACACCGAAAACTCGATGCCGCAGCCAAGTAGCACGGCTTCCGGAATCACAGATGAGAAGTCGACAGATGCTAGCTTTCTAGGTTAGGCATGTGTAACACTATACCCGAATGTGGCAAAATTGTATTGGACGAGAGCGTGAGCTCCGGCCGCCCATAGATCGAAAGTGAAATTGGCCGGAATGGATTCCGGCCATGAGTCGGCCAAGGCCGGCTTGAGGTGGAGAAAAGCTCATTCAATTACCCAACTACCCCTCGGTGCACACGCCGGCCAACATTGTCATCTGACCTTTATTGTTTGTTCATTTCAGGTGCACCGGAATTGTGGTGAGCTCCTGGCATCTACCTTGGTCCTACTTTGCTCGACAATGTGCTAACGGTACTTTCAGGCCATGCGAAGTCAGTTCATTGCCATTTTCGAGTTCAGCTCTCAAAATATCTGGCCGTGATCCCGGAGGTCGTTTCCTGCAGCTAACATCTCGATGGCGACGGCGAGCTTGTTATGATAAAAGCATCGGTTGACATGTGGTATGCAATGGCGAATGGTCGTTTAGACTTTTATCATTGACAAACAGAAACGTTGAACTGCCTTATCAGAACGCAGTACACGTCACGGGTTTGCCCGACGCCGGTTGAGGGTGCGCTGGCCGGAACGATTCCGGCCACGATGTATATTAGGAGAGTGAGCAGCCGGTCGGTGGAGGAGTGAATCGTGCCTCTCGAAATCTTCAGGAACAAGATGCAAGAACTGTGAGCAGGGTTGACTTGACCCTGATGTCTGCAAGTGCAACACGCTCATCCACGACGATTTATATATACTCTTTCCCACTATATACAGCACAAATTTCCACTACCGAATACATCGTTCATCCTTTGTGATCATATTCAAAACAATGTCTGCCTCTTCAAAGCAGGACTTCATAGTCCTAGATGACACCAGACCCAATGACATGTCGTTGCCCGCCTTCATGGTGTCCACCACCAGGGGCTTCTTACCTCGCATGGAGCCCATCGTCGAACTCCCCTCAGAGTTTGAAGGCGTCGAGTCTCTCCTGTCCCGGATGCCCGTCAAGACCCTCTCCGGCGCCCCTGGCCTCTTGACCGACGGTCACTTCGGGGATGCCGTGCTTGATGAGCTGCCAGACCTGACGGGCGAGGTTGACAAGTATAGGGACAATCTACCCATGGTCAATGCCCTCTATAGAGATTACTCTTTTCTGGCCTCGGCTTACCTTCTTGAGCCTTGCCACATGAGATTTATCAAGGGAGAGGGTTATGGTCTCGGCCGGGATGTCTTGCCAGTGCAGTTGGCCAGGCCCATTGCACGATGTGCTGAGCTGTGAGTCTACGTACCCTTCTTTGTACCTCTCTGTTTTCATTACAGAGCTGTTTCATTTCAACTCTCATCTGCGCTTCCTCATTGCCAAAATTATGTCAAGGTCTCTTAATTGTACTGCTTTCAACGAATCCAGCTATTTTCTGACCATGGTATCTCAGCTGTGGTTTCAAGCCCTTCATGGAGTACGCAGGCTCCTATGCACTTTTCAACTATCGCCTAGTCGACCCATCTCGGGGGCTGGAGTACTCCAACCTACGCCTCATCCGCGCCTTTGAGCACGGCCTAGACCCTTCATCGTCCGAGGCCGGCTTCGTACTGACGCACGTGGCCATGGTCCGACACTCGGGTCTGCTCGTCTCGGGTGTCATGAAGGCCCTACGCAGCTTCAGCAGTACGAACCACCACAACTCATCGTCAGTGTCGCCATCCACAGAAGCAGCAGCAGCGGCAGGCCGCACAGCTTTCAATGATGGGCTCGCCAAGATCCTAGACGCCCTGCGCCAGATCAACGCCGTCATGGAGACCATGTGGGACGTGTCCAAGCCGCGATCCTACACGTCATTTCGGACCTTCATCTTTGGCATCACCTCGCAGTCCATGTTCCCCAACGGTGTAGTCTACGAGGGTGTGCACGATGATGCAGACGGCGGCAGTAACAGCCCGGAGCAGCAGCAGCAGCAGCGCCGCTCGTTCCGCGGCGAGAGCGGCGCCAACGACTCCATGATCCCCCTCATGGATAACTTTTGCCAGATCGCCATGCCCGACACCCCGCTCACCGAGATCCTCGAGGACTTTCGCTCGTACCGCCCGGGCGACCACCGCAGCTTCCTCGAGTGGGTGCGCGAGGAGAGTCTGGCTAAAAGTCTCCGAGAATTCGCCTTGGGGATCTCCTCCCGTGGTGACGAGGAGTACAGGGAGGCTGTCATCCAGAGTAGGCGGCTCTGGATCAAGATTTTGAACCAGGTCCGTGACTTTCGCTGGAGACACTGGTGCTTTGCCCGGGAGTATATTCTCAAGCAGGTGAGCGGTTTCTTTCTGCTTCTAAAGTCAAGACTGAATTTGATTCCCATTTCGAGCTCCCTCTAATAACCCAAATGATAGACAAAGCATCCCACAGCCACAGGAGGCTCGCCCATCGTGACCTGGCTCCCGAACCAACTCCAGGCTGTAATGGAGGACATGACCGACTTCCACCAAGCCGCGGGCGGCGAGACTGATGGTGGGCTCGGCCCAGAGTGCGCCGACATCATGGACCTTGTTCAACGCCAAAGGGATACCCTAAGAAAAGAGGTTGGCAAGTTTTGCGCGGAGAGAGGCGTTTCCAGGCATGCCTAAAAGGGAGGCGTCGACGAGACGTTGCAATGTCCCTCCCGTTGCCTGCTCAGTAGATTGATTGTTCAGCCACCTGATTTTGGTTTTCATTTTGAGGAAGCTGGCCCCTTTGCCTGCTCAGCGTAGGTCGTTGACATATTTTCCGCGTAGCTCGATCATGTCTCTTATTTTCGCCTTGTCTCTTTAACATACCCCGGTGGCTGAGACATTGGAAACTTCTTCTATTTTTATAATGACTCAAAGGCAAGGTCCTGGACTCGGACAACGACAGAGGTCGCATACACGAGTACTTCAGAAGACCATGTGCAAGAATAGGCGAAATGATTACGGATAGTAAATCTTTGTATTACATTATATGATGCTCATGAATCGTGATGAGCTGTCGTTAGAAGGAGTACGTCTAGATGCAAATATAAGAATAGCGTCGTCGTCATTAGTAAAAATCTGGCCATGCTGCTTGCTTCAAGAGCACTGAACAATAAAAGCTCCAACGCCATCCTTGAATTTGGATGATCCAACCCCGGCCTGTTCAAACTGCAAACCAAAACTTCTCACACTGCTAGCGATCCAGGAGATATCCCGACTGATGTTTGCCGGAGAGCCACAGTCGAATGTGCCCAAAACCAGGTTGTCGCCTGGGTAGACCTGTTGTAGTGCAGTGCCATTCCAGCTCGACAGGTCGTTGCTCTTGCCGTAGGGCGCAAAGGTCATTCCCGAATTTGACGATAATTCTTGTTCTGATCCGGTAAATTGAAAGCAGGGGTAGCCCTCGGCAAGCTCACTGCAGAAAGGTAGCCGGAACTGAAGAGCACAGATCTGCTGAGATGATCTGGTAAAGTTGCTTGGGATGGAAAACTTGAACACGGTGCTGTCGTTTGTGGTAATTGAGGCGTTGATGCCCGTGTCCTTGACTTCGCTGGATGTGCCGTCTTTGCTTGGAGACCCAATGGCAACAGGAGCCAAGGATGGAGCAGATGTTGATACGGAACACGTAGCGGGCAGCGTAGATGTATCGGCCGCCTCGGTTGGCGATGCTCCTTCTTCTTTTTCTTGGTCTTGGTTCTCGCCTTCTGTCGTTGCCGTCAAATCGCTTTCGCATGCTTCATCTTTGTCCTCATTTCCCTCATCGTCCTCGTCATTCGCCTCTTCTTCTTCATCATTTCCTTCTTCGTCTGCTTCTCCTTCCTCATCATTATCATCATCGTTATCCTCATCATTGTCGTCCTGCTCGCTATTCTCGTCATTGTCGTCCTCTTCCTCCTCCTCATCGTCGTCTTGCTCATCCTCGCCCTCGCCCTCGCCCTCCTCCGCCGCCGCCTCGGAAAATAGGCTGCTGGCCGTACACTCTCCAGTCTCATCAGACAACACCAAGGAAACCTCAAGGCACCCTGTCGTGTCTGGCTTCTCGGTTGAGAAGATTTCATAGCTCTCTCCGCCATCGGACGAACAGGCCAGATAGGTTCCGGGCCCACCGTCATGGACGAGCTTCGTTGTGCCGTTTTCGGCGCTCACAAGGTCAAAGACGGTATCTCCCACGACGCCCCTTTGGTAACACTGGAACTGGTACTTGGGGCTCTTGATGAAGCATTGATTCCCTAGGGAGTCTGCAACCTTGCCATTGTCCAAGCAGAAGGCACCTTGTTGGAAAGTCCCCGAAAGATGCAGGTGTCCCGTGTGGTCTTCTTCGACATCCTCATTCACTGTGCCAGAAGAATCCAGTTTGAAACAACAGCCGGATGATTCTTGACGGCGAGTGTATCGGAAAGAAGGCGCCGCAAAGACCAGCTGACTGGACAGCAACACAGCTGATAAAGAAGACTTCATTGTTGACTTTGGCGCTTGACAGAGCGCGGGTGGAAAGAAAGTTCTTCGAAGTGTATACCGGCAATGGAGAGTGCCTGTAGTAGATTTCTAGGTTGGATGAGAAAGAGAATTGCGATCAAACGATTAAATCGTACCTGTATGCTTTGTTGGCGAATACAATTTGTGGTATGCAGCGGCTTATTGAGGACCAGAAAGAACTCGTCGGCCAATGTTTATTTGATTGCTCGATTTGTAGGGAGCGAGTGCTCGACTGTAGATATAATCAAGAGACTTTGATTATAAGGATTGACGGATATGACGAGGGAGGCTGGTGGGGGGCGCCTCTCAGTAAGGTTCCGGTGTGTCTCAGAGGAAGCAGCAGCTACCCGTATGAGGACCGTTGGAATGCCAAATGCAAAGGAGGTCGGCGTCAGGAAGCGAGAAATGTGTGACGGGCGGATGGCAAAGGCTTTTACGAGCCCCCAGCTTGGTCGTTGAACTGTCAATGAGGAAATTTCGAGAGCTGAAAATGGCGCGTCGTACATGTCGTATATGTATACCTACAGTTACGGTCCCACTGCGCCTTCTCGTGCGATCCAACTGTCAACCTTCCTCCCACAGCGGTTGCTAGGGAAGGCGCAGTGAGTATTTTCTCGATTTTACACGAGGTCAGGGGTACAGACACCCAACCACTGATCTAAGACAAATAGCACCAACTGAGCTTTGAAACGTAGATCTGGATCTGCCTTTCTCCGCAAAAACGACTTCAGCATAAGACAAAGTCCCAGTAGGGTAGTGAGTGCAACAGGCCCAAGCACATGAAAATCGGCAAGGTACAGTACTAGCCACCGAGTGAGTCAAGTGCGTGCTTTGCTTTGCTGTAGTTTGTCTGTTGGTCAATACATTAGCCAGTTCATTGATTTGATCAGGCTAAATAGGGGCTGGCTACTGCCATTGTTCACTGCAGAGAGTGCCGATCATCTATACACAGTACATGTTGCTTGTAGTGAATAGTAGACCCCGGTTGACAGCTTCACCCCCAATACGTCAAGCTTTCCAGAATGGTACATGACAGTTGTTTTTGTGTGATTGTATGACAACTTTGACACCACGGAATAGAAACCTGATTAGGCGCGGTTCGGCACGGGTCGCTTATAGATCCCCCTCCTTGCGTCAATTCAGCGGTCAGGGCTGTGGAGAGCATCAAGCACGGAGTCTCTCTTCTCTGCGCACTCCAAAAAAAGGGAACAAAAGCACCTATTCGAATCTTTTGAATATGCATTACGATAGAGGAGGACGCATCTTTCTCTGAATAACAGTCTACCTACGAGCCTTTGGCATCTTCTTCTCATCCATCTCGTCCACGTCTGACTTTTTATGAAAATGAGGCGCGACTTCAGTCAGCCACTGAGGTTTGATGGGCAGACAGGAGCGCATGTACTCCTTGGTGGTCTGCACCAATTCAAAGTAGATGACCATGCGCTCTGGAGGGTCTGCGTTCATCAGAACAGAGCTGGGATGTATGTAGACCGTGGCATTATTCTTGACCGTCCGGTACGCGTCTCCGCTGCGCTGCAAACGGGCAGCATTGGGAAAGAACCCAGCCGTCAATGCCTTCTTGATCGGGTCGATGTTGCTGGCTCCGCATGTCGACGGAGAGACTTCGACTCGATCACAGAGTTTCGACAACTGATCCCTGATGTCACGCGCTCGCGTGAGAGATCTTTGCTGCAGGAAATTCTCCTTGGACCACACTGGCGAGAAGTCGCTGTCAACCCACTGATTCCAGATGTTGAGCAGCGTGAGATGGTCACCGCCCTCGTTTACTGTAAACCTGTTTCGAGCACTGTCTGCATGAATCTTCTTGTCCTTGGGCCGGAAAAATAACGCAGAGGCCTCACTGAGCATGGCAACAACCGAAAGCACCTCTTCTACACAGCCAAACTTGTCCGCAGCGAGCACAGCTTTCGCGAGCATGGGCTCTGTGGGAAATTCGGCCATCTGCCTGCCCACCTTGGTAAGTTCTCCCTTGTGGTTTAGGGCTTGAAGTGCGAACAATTGGTTCAAGGCACCAATAAGAGACTCCGTCGGTGGCGGATCCATGAACTCAAAGTCAAGCAAATTGTTGATGCCGAGTGACTTGAGAAGGAGCACAATACTATTGAGATTTGTCCGTTGGATTTCTGGCGTGGTCGACTCGTCCATTTCGCTCATGTACGCGTATTTCGTATACAAGCGGAAGCATTTTCCAGGACCAACACGCCCGGCTCTGCCACTCCGCTGGTTGGCCGAAGCACGCGAGCAAGGCACCACAACCAAGTTGGACATGCCAGTCGCGGGATTGAAGACATTTTCCTTCACATAACCTGGGTCTATGACATAGACAATGCCATCAATTGTCAAACTGGTCTCGGCAATATTCGTTGCAAGAACGACTTTTCTCGCATTTTCCGGGGTAGGCTCGAAGATCTTGGACTGCAGCTCGGAGGGCAAGTTGGCGTAAATCGGGCAGACGATGAGCTCTTTTACACGGTTTCCTAGTTTCTTGGCTGTCTCTGTGATTTCTTGTTCGGCCGCATCAATCTCGTCCTGTCCTGTCAGGAAAACAAGTATATCTCCTTTCCCTTGTGATGTATGAATCTGGAATACAGTTGTGATAGCCGCAGCCAGATAGTTGGCCTCGGGGGCAGGCGTGTAGTAGATATCAACTGGGTATCTTCGACCGGGGATATTGAAAATCGGTGCGTCATCGAAATACTTTGCAAACTTCTCCGCATTCATTGTTGCCGAAGAGATCAGCAACTTGAGGTCTGGGCGTTCCCGTGACAGATCCTTGATCAGTGCTAGGAGAATATCCGTATGCACGGTACGTTCGTGGGCCTCGTCAATCATCAATGCCGAGTAGCCAGCAAGATCAGGTTCCGTCATGAATTCTCGAAGTAACATACCATCGGTCATGTACTTTAGAATCGTCTTGTCGCTAGTGTTGTCTTCGAAACGGATAGAGTATCCAACTTCATTTCCCACCTTGACACCCATTTCATCCGCTACACGAGCAGCAACACTCATGGCCGCTACTCGTCGCGGTTGAGTACATCCGACCTTTTGGCCATCTTTGGTAAATCCTGCCTCGTGGAGGTACTGTGGTAGTTGTGTCGTTTTACCACTGCCAGTCTCACCCACAATGACAAGAATCTGGTACTCGTTGATGGCTGCGATAAACTCGTCCCTGTAGGTGTAAATAGGGAGACTTTTCCTGGTTTCTTGAATCGAAAGCGCCTTCTTCTCGGCGGCATCGATCTGCGCAGCCAGGAATTGTTGTTCTTGTGTCAGCTGTTTACCTTCACCAGCCATAGTCGAGTCAAGGTTCCAACTGATGTATTGTTCTTCGTCCAGAACGAGCTCGTAATCGCCTTCATACTCGCGTTCTGCCCTGTTGATTTGCGCCTTGGCCTTTTGAGCTTGTTCCCTTTCCCACTCCTCATGCTCCGTGACAAACTTCTCCTGACCATACTCGTCCTTTTCGACATAGCGCTTGTACAGGGCGTCCTCTTTCTTTTTCTTGTCTATTTTCCCCTTTTCCGTAATGTAATCTTCCGGCATGTAGTAGCCATCGCGGTGGTCGTCGATGCGCAGGCGCTCCTCGGCAAGTCGCAGGATCTCTCGATTCTTTGCAAATTCGGCCTTTTCCCTGTCGCTCAGGCGGACGCCACTACGCAACTCGGCCGTCTCTTCAGAAACTTGTTTACGCAGCAGCGCTAGGCGCTCAGCTTCTCGCTTCTTCAAGTAGTCCTGTCTTGACCTCTCGCGCAGATCTGGCATGGCGGCTCGCCTTGCGGCTTCATCTTCGGCTAGTCGACGGCGCTCATCCTGAGCCTTGCCGCCTTTGGATCGGTCTTCGACTACTTTCTTGGTGCGTCCGTCGTCGCGTTCCCTCAGGCGCTTTGCGAACGCCTCAGCCTCCTTCCGGTCGCGCGTTGTATCCGACAGGTCGGCATCGTCCTCTTCCTGATCCTTCTGATCATGGCTGAGCTTCACTCGCTTGGATGCCGATTCCTGGTACTCGGGCTCGTCGTCAGCGGGGGGTTCATCTTCATCGGACGATGGCTCCTGGTCTCCCCACCGGTCATCAGCGTCGTCTCGGTCGTGACGGCGGTAGGACCTTGATTTGTGGCTGCGCGAGTCCCGAGGCGAGCGACTTCGTTCCTGCTTCCGCCTTGAAGATTCCCGATCCCTCTCTCTGTCTCTATCCTTGTCCCGGTTCCGATCGCGGTCTTCGCGGTGTCGATGCTTGCTCTTGTGTTTGCTCTTGTCGACTTTCTGTGGACCGACCTCGTCGTCGTCCATTGGGACGAGGGCGTACTTTTTGCTACTCATGATGCCGTTTGAGCGCGCTGGCAGTGGCAGCAAGAGACAGAGATGCGATTGAAGGGGACGAGTGCTCGTCTCTCAGGTATTCACAGATATTCGTTAGGAAGAATTGGAGCCTGCCCAGTAAAGGTGGGGCTCGCCTTGAGCAACTCATAGCTAGCGTCCTGCGCTAGGTATGATGTACATAGTAGCTGCTAGGCACGGGTAGCAGTCTAATTCATAGCTTCAGCTTTGTACTGTGTTCATTCTAAACGATTATACAACATACACGTGAGACTCCTACTATTTAGTCGAGCAGGATTTAAATGTTTAATTGATTTTGAAAAGGGTTGTCTGATTTGATCCGCGATGAAGGTTTCAAGTATTTGGCGCACCTAAATCACTTATGCCATGATTGACCGGAAGTCAGGTTTGAGGTACATCCTAGCTTACACCTCAAAGTACACACGTGCACGTCAAGAAGGTATTGTACGAATTCACCCGGACAGGGCAGTCATATATTGAAGCATCATATGCCTGTATGATGGCATAGGATTACTTGCAAGACGTATCCAGTCAGACGAATGCCCAATATTCGAATTAGCGTATCAAAGTCTATGATGTCTATTCGTACGTGATGGATGTACTTCAACCAAGTGCCTTCTTGATTAGACAGGTAGCCTGTACAGGCTTCGGTCGGCGCTGACCCGGCAAGGTATGATGCACTGCTGCCAGCAAACCCATTACCCTCTGAACCAATCATTTGGTGGCTTCTGTCCCAGCTGGGTCTTTGTGAGCTCCCCCTTATCTTATCAGCAAAAGTTCCCCTGCAGGCGTCGGTCTTAGTGAACACGTTCCAGCGTGTCAACTTTCCGGGGTTCGTCTACCTTAATTGTCGTCGCTCCTTGGCTTTGCGACTGAGTGCTCAGCAGGCGACCCTGACACATTCCACGCTGGCATAAACTCACAGGCCGGCGGGATCCCATAATACCCAAGACTTCCAACTTTCTTCTTCCTGTCACTCCTTCTGGATTGTATAAATCCTCACATTTTCACCCTCGTGCTACTACCGACCGACTGTATTGTCCTTCTGGTCACACCCGCTCGTGCATCCTCACAATGCTTCTCCCCAGCGCAGCTAAATTGCTGCTGCTGCTCTTCTCATTCTTCACTATAGCGATTTGCGCCGAGGACTACTACAAGGTACTATGCGTTCACCAGCGCCCCTCTTCAATGGTTCGTGCAGATCCAGATGCTAATGTTTTTCCATCAAGGTCCTCGGTCTAGCCAAGGATTGTACAGAAAGGCAACTCAAGTCGGCTTATCGCCAACTCAGCAAAAAGTTCCACCCCGACAAGAACCCGTACGTCAAGCTACCTTGCCCGCCGCGCCACTCTCTCTCATCTACTAACAATGCTACAGTGGTGACGAAACTGCGCAAGCCAAATTCGTCGAGGTCTCCGAGGCATACGAAGCCCTTAGTGATCCTGAGTCCCGCTCGATATACGACAAGTACGGACACGATGGCTTGAAGCAAAGGCAACAGGGAGGCGGCGGCCACCACGACCCCTTCGATTTGTTCAGCAGATTCTTTGGCGGTGGTGGCCACTACCAGCGAGGACAGCCCCGCGGACACAATGTCGAGGTCAAGGTTGGCATCTCTCTGCGCGACTTCTACAACGGCCGGGAGACAGAGTTCCAGTGGGATAAGCAACACATCTGCGAGGAGTGCGGCGGCAGCGGCTCGGCTGATGGCGTCGTCGACACCTGCGGTCACTGTGGTGGACATGGTATTCGCATTGTCAAACATCAATTGGCTCCTGGAATGTTTCAACAGGTACAGACCCAGTGTGACGCCTGTGGTGGTCGCGGCAAGACGATCAAGCACAAGTGTCCTGCTTGCGGCGGCGCCAGGGTCGTTCGCAAGCCTACAACGGTATCTCTGAAGATCGACCGCGGCGCTGCCCGAGACTCACGGGTCGTCTATGAAAACGAAGCAGATGCCAGTCCCGACTATGTCGCTGGTGACTTGGTTGTGACCTTGACCGAGAAGGAACCCGAGCTCGAGGTGGAAAATCCAGACCACGTGGACGGCACTTTCTTCCGACGCAAGGGCAAGGATCTATTCTGGAGAGAAATACTATCGCTACGAGAGGCTTGGATGGGTGACTGGAGCCGGAACTTGACCCACTTGGATGGACATGTTGTTCGTCTTGGTCGCGAGCGCGGACAGGTTGTGCAACCAGGACATGTCGAGACTGTCGCCAATGAGGGCATGCCCATTTGGCATGAAGATGGCGACTCGGTCTACCACACAACAGAATTTGGCTCGCTGTTTGTCGAATACGTCGTGGTTCTGCCTGATCAACTTGAGAGCGGCATGGAGAAGGATTTCTGGGCAACCTGGCAAAAGTGGCGGGGAAAGAATGGAGTTGATTTGCACAAGGACAGTGGCAGACCAGACCCTGCTACATCAGACTCCGCCGAGGGGAAGAAAGATGAGTTATAGACAAATTTGAGATACCATATTAAAATATCATAATCAAGTAAACATGAGAAAGATGACCCAGTTCTCTTGCCTCTTACTACCCAGCTAATGGGTATTGCCAGTCATCTGGAAGTCAGCCGGCAGGCATCTGATCACTCGGGGAAGAAGTTGGTCAACCATCGCTTTGCCATCGCTAGTACTAAGATTTTACACTTCACCTAATTGTAGCCTGAGAAACCAAAGTCTCACAGCTGCGAATCAGAAAAGAGTGGCCAAATCCAGTCTTGTACCAATGGGATGCGTAAGCATTCGTAGCATTAAAAATAAGAAAGAAGCAACCCTGGTCATTCCGGCCACTCCCATATACATGGCTTCGACCAACACCCACACGCCCTGCCATCAACGTATTGCCCCCGCAGAGATCTAAGAACAGCCTGATGCCTGACTCCGGCATGTATAAGATGGTAAAAAGGCAAGAGAAATTACTAACTTCTATTGCCAAGTGATCAGTATGCACCTCATACATAGAGCCCTCTTACATGATATGATCTTTCCACGTCTGCTGCACATCGGCCAAGAGCCTGACAAGTCCATATATAGGCGCTTATCCGATCCGTTGGATCCATATCAAGTTGTTCCGGGCCTTGTCGCCAAATCATTGGAGCGGGGTAGGAACTTCTATAAATGTATTCGAATTATTGCTTTTCTTTTCTCCATCCTTTGCTGGAAATTCACTAGGATCCTGCTGATACCTTTTTCCACGCCCACACCAGTTCCACCCCTCCCATCTCGTTTGCTTGACGGCATATCTTGGCAGTCTATCTACATACAGCCTTGATTCAGGATTGTCAACTGATCGAAATTGGTATTTGCCCCATCTTCCTTTTGGAAAAAGCTCAAGGCAGTCGGTGCTAGACACATCTGCAGAAAAGTATTTGAAGGAATTTCATCGTATTGCCCATCATGCCCCTCAAGTCACAGTTATACGAGCTGTGGGAGGAGCTCTCCTTCCCATGGCAGCTCTTGTGGCTGTCCTTTTGTTCCATACCCCCGACGGTAGCCGGACTGATGAGGGAACACAAGCTCGACATTCTGTTGTCGCCTTCCCGATTTCAGGAGGCCTGGTTTAATGACTTTTGGGGCAAGGTCGGGGCCGACATGAAGGCCGGAGCCGTGGACCTGGTCTTGCCATTACTGGACGGCAGAGTATCAGGGGGAAAGATCTTGGATGAGCCGTGAGTCCTCTGTCCGCCTACTCCTTGCCATGATCTCCCCCAACATCGATATTTTGCATGTTCGACTGACCTCATCTCCTTTTCGTGACGGGCAGGGCAGGTCCTGGTATCGGTGGCGTATGTATCGAGTTGGGAGCTGGCAGCGGTTTCTGGGTCGACATCTTTTCCGACGAGCACCTCGAGTCTCCCGCGAATAGCCAGCGCACGAGGGTTACTCGGGTCTATGGTATCGAGCCCAATCGTGACCAGCATGTCAACCGTAAGTGCATCAAGTAATCCCAAACATCCATGCGCTAACGAGGCTTCGTTCGTGATCGCTCGCGATGGCTGACTCTGTTTTCCCGTTACAGTTCGCAAGAAGATAGCGGAAGCCGGGCTGGAAGACCAATATGAGATCGTTCCCGTCGGCATTGAAGATCTAGGTGATGCCACAAAATGGGGCAACAAGATTGAAAAGGAGAGTGTCGACTGTATAGTTTCCATCCGATGTCTCTGCAGCATTCCCGAGCCCGAGCACAATATCCAGGAGCTCTACGGCTACCTGAAGAAGGGTGGTCGATGGTATGTTTTTGAGCACGTGCGCGCCGAGACTCCCGTGGCTATACGACTTTATCAAGGTAAGTACATGACCTACAAGCCTATACTCATGGATTTATGTGCGCATTACAGTGCTGAAGTAAGTTTGGCAGCGTTTCTGAACCTCATTTGGCCGACCTGCGTGGGTGGCTGCCAGCTGGATCGCCCGACCGGCGAATACATTTTGAATGCTGGCCCCTGGACAAAGGCGGACTGTTTTCGGCCTATTGAGCAATCCCCATACGCCTGTACCCCTCACATCTTTGGCGTTTACACCAAGTAGATCCATTGTGCATGGTTCGAAAGTCGGCAGTCTTGCTGCCGTGGTTCAAATCTTGAGCGCTGCTGAGCATGTTGAACTCCACCACCGTACTTTGTTGCATGTTTTATTGTATTCACGACAGCCCCCTGTCGATCTACCATTAAAAGTAGCAGTTTTGGTGAGTTCGTTCAAAATTTCATGCACACTTCAATAATTCTTGCTTAAAGTCAGCAAGATCAGAGTATATGGATTCTTTGCCATGATCCATGTAGAGTGTCAATCTCACACTGCAGATACGATAGATCTATTTCAAATGTCATCAGAATGCCATGCCATTCCATTCATACGACCAAAATCACTGTTGAATTCACCGCTGGTCAAGCTCTCAAAAAATGCCAAATCGACCCCCTGGAACGTCCAATCATCGGCCCCAGCAGTAACTCCCGGCATATAAGGGTCATAAAAGCCATTTTGTGGCTGTGAGTATGCGGGATTGATATTTCTTTCTTCGGTAGCCATCTCGCCACCAGGCATGGCATGGCTCAGTGGCTGCGTCTGCGCAAGGGCCGGTAGTCCTGTTGGGCTACACGTTGCACTTGAGTCTGTTGCCTGGCTGGCAGGTACAAGCTGCAGCATGCTTGGTGACGTCCCTGCACAGATCCCCCGGGAATCTGTCGAGTCTTCAGTACCCGAGATTGCTGGACCTCGCCCCTGTACGCTTTGTGCGAATCCGGGGATCTCTTTCGATATGGTTCCCTCGCGTGCAATTTTGACGAGACCAAAGTAGGGAATGCTGACATGAACTGCTCCATCACTCTCGTCGATTTCGTCGTTTTCAGGTGCTCCCTCCCCGTGTGGAAGGACAGTGACGCGCTTAGTACCTGCTGTATGCCCGTCGGCAACTTCGCCTTCGATGGCAAGTAGGCGGCGTAATAAATCTGCACTCTCAGTGCTGAGAGCATCACCGTTGATTCGGCTATATTCCTCCATACTCTTCTGCATTTGTTCCATCATGGCGCGGTCTCCGAGGTACTGGTGAACCAGGAGACTGCCCTCGTGTCGGTGACTGTCCAGGTGCGCCAGGATGAGCGTCATGGCAGCCATGAGCGCCATGAAATCTGGGGTTCGACAGCAAAAGGCAACACGGTTGAAGTCGTGCAATATGAGGATCCGGGAAAGTATCTCTCGCGAGGCATTCACGCAGGCCATCAACGAGTATTGGTAACTCGGATCGTTAGATGCACGAAGCATATATGGCAGGTGGAGTCTGTTCAAAATATTGTAGTGAGAGATTTGAACAATGAGTCGCTTTAGGTCCCAGAAAAGGCTTTCGTCGTCTTTCCCTTTATTGAATAGCCTCGGTGGGAGCCACCATCTGCTAGGTAGACGTCTAGCCTCCATCTGAAGGTCACGATCGAGCTGCTGAGTAACGGAAAAGTCCGAGCACCTTGAGCTGTTGCGATCCAGTATTCGAGTCACGATATCACAATGGACCCGTTCAAGTCTGCCCAAGGATATGTCACTAGTAAGCAAAGCGTCGGCAGCCACATTACATTCCTGAAATCCTCGGGGAAGTCCCAGCAGGAGAGACAGCGAGCAATCGTACTGGATGATGTGAAACCACATGGCTCGAGGATCGGCCTTTGATTTAGGATCCAACATCTGGTAACGTAGCCGGCCGCCATCTTGATGGAATCCCATCAATTGTGCCAGATGCAAGGCCCTTCGATTCGCGGCCCAGCTCAGCCGGAGACTACCCCCGTTAGCGTGGAACATACTCTCCAGCATGACACATTCTAAGCCTTCGATATTACCCAGGAGTCGGTCCTGAGTAGACACCTGAGTGATGGCAATTTCTGTTAGTCGCTCGAGGATCTGGTCTGGTGGCTCAGACAATCCTTGCAGTGCCTCGTAATGTGGATGAAATTGCTGTAGAAGATGCATGATCTGTAGCATGTGTCTGGCTAACAAGACTGGATGTGCGCCGGGCCCAGGCCTGACAAGTTCGTTTGGCTGCAATGCCAAGCCACTTTGGCCGAGACTTTTGTATGACACCGTCAGGATTTCGGTGAACATGTGAAAACTGCGATAGCTAGCTCTGCAGAGTATGCTGCTGTCCTGAGTAGTCGGAAATGCATCGTACAAGGTCCGGGACAGTCTTGCCAACTTGACAGAACCGGGAGGCACATTATCGCCCGTTCGAAGTCGGAGGGATCCCAAATCGCCGGAATGAGTGGCATCCGGGGCCGGAGATTGATCTTGACGAGCGGATGCGGGTGTCGACACATTGACTATTCCAACTGAGGCAGGGGTTTTTGAAGTACTACGAGACGGTGGATTCCGTCCAGATTCTAGCTCAATAGTTGCCGGTGTAGCAATTCCATAATCTTGGGATATATTGTTTCCGGAGTTGTTGTCAGTCGGATGAGGAGAAGAATCGTTGTTACCAAATCTCTTGACTAGTTGCTCCACGAGAGCTTCAATCCATTTCGTATTGTTGGAAACTTGGCCACTTCCAGCCGGAGGTTCTGTATAATCATCGGGAAATTCTTGGCTCACGCATGGTGTGCCACGGCGTCGGCAGGCGAGACAAGCAGCAGCTTGGGCACCGGCTGCGGAGGGGTTGCGGTCATACACACATTTTTCTTTGCGTCGCTTACACGCCCAGCAGCTGTTCGTTCCTTTTCGTGTCTTTCTTCTCTTCACAGCTGAACCACACTGGGCAAATGCGTCTTCATTGGCATTGATCTCTGCGTCGGAATCCGGGTGTGCGGGGCGAGTGGCTGGCATGGTTCCACGGTGCTCCCAGGGAAACGGTCAGATGAATACGTTTTTCTTCCCACTGTGCGACAGTGAGAGAAGCACAAGAAAATATTTCACTCCGCCGGCCGGACAGAAAGGAGATATGGAGGATCAGTGATAGACTCAACCATGAGCGCATGGCTGCTCCGCCGGCCGGCGGTCGAAGGAATGTCTTGGCACAGCCATCATCATGATCGACACTAAGCCCTACCTACTTTGCTCCCCAGGTACCCAGGTAACCCGGCTGATGTGCATCAGCTCCACTAACGGCCACGACCCGCGGCAGCTCCCAGCCGAAATAAGCAGAGGTACGTATCTACCTCCTATGTACACAACGCCAGCCTTCCATAAACAGCTACATAGTATGGTTGTTCGTGCAGAGTCCGCCGCTTTCAAGAGCGAGGGCTTGGAACATTCTTTGGCCTTTGCGCTGTGTATTCGTGGATCGTGATAATCACAATGTCGTGAAATTAAAAGCATTGCATATCATCATCCAGCCATTTGCGTATTATGCAAAGAACAGCCATCGGGTGTTATCAATACAGAGAAATCTCAATGGGAGGTACCTGGACAAGGAACAACGGTCCGAACTTCAGGACCTCTATGGTTCTTGAGCAGTGTATAGGAAGTCTAAGACTGAGTGTAACAGATTCCACGATGTACGTGTAATTATCGTCGCTGAGCTATATCCAGGTAAAAGGTGATATGGAGCAATGGGATGCCTTGCTAATGGGCAGGATATATTTGGGGAATAAAGTCATCATAAGACACTGCTGTAGCGTCTAGGTCTATAGAAGCTGATCTGTCAGGTATTAGTGGCACAAAACGTGCCATACCCGCCGTATTTACGTTCGTCAATTCATATCTGGCGTTCGGCCTAGTGGTGTTCCCAACCTTGGCCTTGAGGGATTCTAGAGTCCGCGCTCCTACGTCAGCCATGGTGCTGACCTCTGCAAGGGTCTGTAGACGACTCAACGCATCCTCTACAGCCCGGATGCACTGTGTCCGTGTTAATTCACTTGTGCAAAGACCATCTGCCCCCAGCATTTGCAGGGTGCTCCCCCCAGTCTGGCTGGATGGAAAGTTGGTGTCAGAGCACAAATATAAGACCATGACTGCAGCCTCGAATGTGGGAATGATGATGTTGGGGTAACGGGTATAGCAGCCGCCCATCATCGCATGCAAGTTGGAGGCGCCGGCGAGCAGATTGAGTGCTGCAGAAGCAAGCGCATGCTTGTTTGAGGATATAAGCATCTGCTTGTATCCTGGAAGACGTTGTGTATCATCTTCGTCTAAAGATAGGACTGGCCGGTAGTTATAGCAGAGTGATTCGAATATGGCCATGTGGAAGATCTGACGTTGCATAGGTACTTTGTGGACGACTTCGTCCCACTGCTTGTCCGGCTGTAGGGCGTACACGTCGGGCACTGTGGGGAGGAACTCGGTCACAAACTTCTCGTATCTGCCCTCTGCAGCCATAGGATCGTACTCGTACTCATTGGTCGGGTTGTTTACTTTCCAGAAGCTGGTAAGTCGAGCCTCAAGAGCGCGCTCCGAAAAGAAGTCCAGGATGTCCATTTGCGGCCCGAAACCAAGATCAGGCACGAGATGCATGCGTGGCAGGTTTTCTGATGCTAAGCCACCCGCTATCAGTGGCGCAAAGTCTTGACGTCTGGACAGCATGCTGTTCGTTGAGAGCGAGAGACATGTTAAGCGAAATTAATTTGTAAGTCGCCGGTTCACAGCACATACCTGTCCCAAATGAACAAATTGCAAAATGTTCGCTTTTGCATTTGCTGTTCAACATCACCAAGACCAGGATCGGCACACACGTCCAAGCCAATCTGCCGAGCAAAGTTGATGGCATGACCAAGGTGCTCGCGGCATTTGTTGGTTTGACTTTCGTATAGAGAACGCCCAGCTGATAAAGCGAAATGTTGCACTCGAATCAGAGAACCTCGGCCGTCGAGATGTATGCAAATCGGGACAAGCATGTCGGCAGTATCATCACAGGACTTCCGTATGTTCCCCAACGTCATGCCTCGTATGCTGTCGATATTACAGGATGGCGAGGGGAGGAACTGCAATGCATATGAGCAGATCCGGAGGAAAAGTATAGCAAAGTCTACATCAGTCACAAAGGAGACTCTATCCAAAGCCCACCACGCTTCGTATTGCCGAAGCAACCAGGGTTGGTAGACCAGTTGTTCCAGCCTGTCCAGCATCGGTAAATTAGTAGCTTGTCTCCCAAGTGACGAAGGCTCATACGAACCAATTGACCTCAGCCAGAAAGTATTGGACCAAGAAGTCTAGAATTTCCCGACTCGGCATTCGTTGTAATATCTCTCGAATCACATTGGCGGTATCGTATGGTAGGGCCACTGTTTTGCCGGCTCCTGGGTCATGGAGGCGCCCCTCCAACTGCAAAGGCACATCATGTTAGGGGTCTCTTCCTGCAATATGCACGTTGGAGCACCTCACCTGCCGAGCAAGGGCCAATGTATTTGACTTGCTATACTCGAAGTATCCAAAAACTTCAGCCAATGAACTCGACGCACTGCTATTCTTTGAACTCGTTGAAGTAGGCGAGTCATAGCTATGGGCAATCATGGGAGATGCATCGGCTGTGTACTGTGGACCATCAATCTGTCCAACTTGCATGACACCATCATGGCGCTTCTCTGCTGCTGCATCTGCTCGAGGCTCAAGATTCCGGAAAGCTTGAGACGGATAGTAGGCACACTCTTGGACTCGCTGGCGATGTGTGCAATTGGAACAAGGGTATTGATGATCGCACTACAGTCAAAAGTTATCAAGGACTGCATCGGCGGTATTGGTCCTGTTAAAAAAAAAAAAAAAAAAAAAAAAAAAAAAAGCAAGACAAAGCCCAAACCTACCTTTTGCTTTCTTGTGTAACAAGGGATGCATGATAGTACTATTCGTTTGCGCTGTCTGGCACGCATTGTCAATGTCTTGGTGACGGTACTGGCAGAAGGAGTGGTGGAATTACGGTGCGACGTGGATAGCACGGAGCTTTAAGGCCTCTGTAGCGGCTAGGCCCGCGTGGCGTCTCGCGAAGATACACGAGAGTGACATACGTGATTGTCAAGGGTTGCAATCCTTCTCGAGATATCACCCCGAGCTTGCGGCTGACATGCATGACTTCCGGCCTCCGCGACCTTCTCCAGTACGTGGGTGGGTTTGAACGTAGTATCATATATTATTCAATCATGTTAGCAGATCGCTCTCCGCCACCACTGATCGGCTTTTAGCACCAGCACCCCTTTTGAGTATGGCAGGTCTTTCACAATTGGTCGTTAGTTTCGTCAATGATCAGGCCTCCGTTGCTGACCCTGTGGGATGATCAGCGAAGTGTCGGATGGGATGGGTGAATGTGATGACATAAAACGACTATCTCAGCACACAATACCTTAACATCAAATTCGCTAAAGAATCACAGTTTCTATGTAGTGAATATCGATTGCCAGGCGCTAAGAGTTCGCTGAAGACGATCCTGAAGATTACTGGCTACCTAGAAAGCACTAAACTCTCTACCTACTTAGGTGGGTACATGGCTAAATGCATACAATTTTAAAAACTACCAGGCAGACTGTACTGAGGCCTTGTGGAAACCAAGATTCATGTTGCCTGTTGCGGCACATTCAGCTACCAGCAATATTGCTCGACTAACAGAATATATGAGTGGAATTCAATTGATTTACCCTTATGACTTCCAAGTGATAGAGTTTCACCATGCTTGATTCTGACGCTCCACGAGCGCAGTCTTCATGCTCACAAACGGCTTGACTGATAAGATAGCTTGAGTTGCATCCTTTGTTGCGATTTTACCTTGCGAGACCCGAGAGTTTGTTTGAATCTCGGTTGCCCTCGGTCGCCGAATACTATCCCAAACTTCCAGGACGTTGGGTATCTCTTCGCGGTCGGCCACGTTTGCAAGGAGAACATTGAGGCCCTCTACATCCTCAAGTGCCTGGTTAGCACCTTGTCCCTGGCTTGAGTCTCTTGGTCAGCAACAGTTCTAGGCATGGGAAGAGAATGAAGCATTTGAGCGCATGAATCCAATAGCATAGTATCTGACGAGGCATTCTCAGCCTTATGAACGCCAGCAACTGTGCCAAGGCCGGAGAGATGATAGCCAGATTCACTTACTATGGGACCATTGCATGTGCTGCATCCCCGATCAGCACGGTTCGCCCTTTGACGTACGTCGGCAAAGGCTCCAGATCACGAACTTGAAAGAGCTCGACTTGTGGAGTGCGACTAAAGTCCATGCATATACAAATCAGTATAAGGTCTTGTCGAATATCCTGGTTGCACACCACTTACCGAAATACACGCAATAACCAATCCGGGAATCCATGCATCGCTTCCACCATTGATCCCACATTCCCTTTGGCGTTCCACGAATACTTCAGTTGAGACGGATCATTAAGACTTACATCTCTTACTGCGCAAGCAACATTGAGTTGCTCGTGTCCGCGGCATGGGTACATGACAACATGTCGGTTATCCTTGTCTCCGGCAGCAATGATGGCCACGAAAGTCCCGTCATCGAGATTAAACATGGCAGGCCAATCATCCGGTGCTATGGCCTTTTGAACAGCGTCCATGGGGAGAATGAAGCGGTATACTGAAAGCCCACACGGCACAGGGGCGGGATGGGAGGCCGGTATCACCGCCGCGCGGACCCTGGAGTGGATTCCATCGGCTCCTGGAGTATTTGTTGGCTTTCCGGGGCTTGTAGTTTTGCCAGGCTTTCGCACTTACCTACTACCAAATCTGCCTTGGCTGAAGTTCCGTCCGCAAACTTGATCAGTCCGGCTTCAGGATCAACAGCCACAATATCAATGCCATACAATACTTTGATCGGATTCCCATCTCTAGCTGCACTTTCGACTCGCTGCAGAAGAGCGTCCTTCAAGTCTTGCCGAAACACGAACCATAAATCACCGTCACCATCTGACCCGTTGCCGACCACAGATTTGCTCATCTGCTCCTCCTGTATATTGTACGTCCGATATCCAGCGCCAGCGACGGCCTGTATCTCTTCCCTGGTGATACCTAGTTGCTTGGCAATGGAAATTCCGTTGACGCGCATTCCAAGAGCTGCCGAAGACTCTCTGAAGTCCGCTGGCTTGCGTTCATACACGGTTACGTGGTATTGAGGGTGGCTCCGAAGGAACGCAGCGACAGACAGGCCAGCGACCCCGGCACCGATGACGGCGACGTGGAGCTTGGTCGGGTATGTGGTATTTGTTGACATTTTCCGCGATATTCAGTAGCCAAACAAGAGTAAGTATCTGGTCTCAATGGCTAGAATCTGAATCTCGCTGCCACTAGAGCAAACGTGACTCGGGTCCTTCTATACGCCTTTTGCAAAAGCCATGCTGGCTTGTTGAAGAGTCATTACCAAGCCGGCGCAGTGAGTCGTGAGATTCATATCACCCGCACGAATGACCGATATAGGAAGTGAGAAGCATGTCCATCATTCGACGTATGATGCCATCGTACCAGGGTACCGGTATTATGCCCGATGAGACGGATCATCACGCATTATGCCCGAAGGCTGACAAAAATGGATCCAAATATTCGAATTGGGGGGAGGTCAGCAGCTGGATTCGACAAGTTGTGCACAATTCACAATTGACCGCCGGCCGGCGGACAAAACAGTTACAAGCCCCACAACAATCACCGTGCAAACGAACACACAACAAACGAAGGCACATCAAGCGCTTGAGAAGAATTGCTGATTGCAGTTATCTGCTTTGAAATCACAGTAAACAGCAGAAATGAATGTATTCTCATCTTATTTTCGATCTCTTATTTGACAGCTTGTGATTCACATTCCTGCTGGGACAGCCGCAACCCAGACAACCTTTGCTTCCTTCGGAATCTTCTGTTCGAGACATTGATATCTTCCCATCTCGTTCGCGATCTCCCTTCAAGTCTCTTTCAATCAGTAAGGAAACTCAAGCCGGCGCTCTCCGCTGAAATTTAAATATGTCAACACAACCAGAAGACCCGACGTCCACACCACCAGACACGCAACGTGGTGGGCTAGAGGCAGCGAAGGAAGACGCCGGCCCCGAATCCAGCACACAATCAGTTGACAAGGGCCGGGAACTACGCGGTTTTCGCTGGTTCGTCGTTTGTGCATCGCTCTACGTCACATGCGCGCTGTATGGCCTCGATACCACCATTGCTGCTGATGTCCAAGGCCCTGTGATTGCAGCCTTGGGCCACATTGAGCAACTCGCCTGGGTCGGTGCCGGCTTTCCATTGGGTTCAGTATGCGTGATCCTGCTGCTTGGGCGACTCTACGAGCTCTTCAACTTGAAGTGGAATTACATCTTCACCGTGCTTCTCTTCGAGATTGGCTCGGCTGTATGTGGCTCCGCCCCGACCATGAACGCTCTGATTGTCGGTCGCGTCATCGCTGGTGCCGGAGGCAGTGGTATTTACCTTGGCTCTCTGCAATACATTGCCGTCATGACGGGAGATAAGGAGCGCGGCCTGTACATGTCCCTTGTCGGCGCAGCTTGGGGGGCCGGCGCCGTACTGGGTCCGGTCATTGGTGGCGCGTTTGCTGTGTCGTCAGCGACCTGGCGCTGGGCCTTCTACATCAATCTAGTGATCGGTGCCATCTCGGCTCCAGGCTTTATTTTCTATCTCCCGTCAATACACCCTTCACATGGCGTCAGCGTTCGCGATAGGCTCGTCAGTATTGACTGGGCTGGGTTCATCCTTGGCACTGGAACCTGGGTCACGTTCTTATTGGCTTTTACAATGGCTGGTGGCCAATGGCCCTGGAACGATGGGCGAACCATCACCATCTTTGTCATTTTCGGCATCCTCCTCATCCTCTACGTGCTACAACAGTACTTTGCCTTCTTGACGACTCCTGCCCGCCGTCTATTCCCGGCTCATCTGCTGCGGGATCGTACCCAAGTTCTGCTTTACATAGCAACTGCAGCCGGTACAACAATACTTTTTGTAGTTGTTTACTACATTCCCATTTATTTTCAATTCGTCAACAACGACGAAGCACTCATGGCTGCTGTACGCCTGCTTCCCTTCATCGTTTTTGGCGTCGCTGTCAATCTTGTATCCGGCACATTCCTTCATTTCATCAAAATGTACATGGCCTTGTATCTCATCGCTGGAGCATTCACAGTGGCGGGAGGAGGTCCTCTGGTGGTCTATCTTGATCCGAGTACATCTACAGGCACGATTTATGGCTTGACTATTCTGATCGCGGTTGGTGCTGGGTTGTCCATGACAATTAGCTACACAGTCGCGACCTTGACTTTAGACCCCGATCAGGCGGCCGCCGGAATTAGCATGCAGAACGTGGCGCAGATTGGCGGGCAGGTCATTGCCCTCGCAATTGCAGGTCAGATTTATCAGTCAGTGGGTATCAGAAACTTGGAAACCGCTCTCGCTGGCCACGGCTTCAGCGATTACGAGATCCGTGGCGCAACGGCAGGTGTGCAGAACGCCCTTTTTCAAAAGCTAGATGGGGAGCTACGCGAGAGGGCGATCGTGGCTATCACACAAGCCATGCAGATGACCTTCGTCATGGTTCCCATTGCCGGAGCCGTTGTGCTACTCGCTGGACTATGCATGAAGAGGGAAAGACTTTTCGGCAAGGCTGCCGCGGTTGGTGCGTAAGAAGTGACGCTATAAGTACCTGGCTTCTTAGAAGGAAAACACCGACGGCAGGAAAAGAAAGGGATCGACTATAAGGCAGCATCTAAGTCACTCCTCTAGGCTCGGCAGGTGGCAGTAATTCTAGACATTGAACGCGACATAATATGCCATAATTCAGTCAATTATGACTAGATACCATGAGTTCATCGAGTACTTTTGCGTGAGGCTAGATGAGATTTATGGAATAAGGGGACAGTCGATTGATCAATGGGAAACTTAGGACTTTCCTTATTTATGCAGAACCTTATTGGTCCTGAGCAACTTTGCTTCTGCTTGGCCGCGGGAGGCAACCTCGACTCGACTCCTTTGAAAGATGAGTCGATTTTAATGGCAAACATGAGGGGTAATGATTGTCTTCCGAATACCGGCGGAGCTCGTCTTGTACTTGATGCACTGTTACAAGGACAACTATGCATTCCTAGCTGCTGCTATTAGGATCAGCTCCACTACAGATTACATGCAGCAACGGGTATACGCATTCTCAAATAGGCAAAACCGATGATCCCTGTAGGGCTCTGACAGTTGGATCATATCATCGGCCCATTATTCGCCCTCGGGATTATACTTGACCTCGCAACTAGACCTCGCAACTTGACCTCGCATCTAGACCTCGCAACATGACTACGAAATAGGCAAGGTCTTTCTTATTGATAATGATAACAACAGTATCTGTCACATATTCTTAGAGCGACGGTGTATTGGAACACACCCACTCCGCCCGCTATGCCCGTCACTCTATGCCCGTCTCTTATGCCCGAAAGAACTGGAGACGAACTTGACTTGGCCTTGTTGTGATCTGAAAGCACATTATCAATGCACTCACTCGAATACTACTTGCGTGTCCGCATGTTTTCATACACACTAACAATTGACGAGTCATGAGAACGATCATTTTGTCATTGGGCTTTGAAAGGCCGTAGGAGATGGCTTAAACAAACCGTCAATTGCTCATCTTGGCGTCGGAATTCCTATATAAACATTCATGGACTCTCACGAACCATTAATGGGCTAGTTCTACAAATTAATCTTGCTGTGCTGTTGTAGTTGAATTATAGTGATTTAACAGAACTTCTGATCTCGTCTTAACACGGATTACACATCATGACAATTCAGGACCACGAGGCTGTAGCCATTGTTGGCATGGGTGAGTTTCTCAACTGTCATTCTTCGCAAGAGTCAATATATTCGACCATAACGCTAATTGCTTTCACTATCAGGATGCCGCTGGCCTGGCGGTGTACGTAGCGCACCGGAGCTGTGGGAGTTTCTCAAAAACAAGGTCGACGGCTGGCGCGAGTTCGACGACCCACGATTCTCGACTCGTGGTTTCCACCACCCCAATGCAGACCGTCCCGGAACAGTAGCTATGCGTGGCGCTTTCTTGGCTGACGAGGATGCTCGGTTATTCGATCCCTCGTTTTTTGGCATGACACAGCTTGAAGTAGAGACACTGGACCCTTCTCAGAGAAAGCTCCTCGAGGTAACATACGAGGCGCTAGAGAACGGTGGCGAGACTTGGGAAAGCGTATCAGGCACGCGTACAGGTGTCTTCGTTGGCAACTTTTGTCTCGACCATTGGATGATTCAGTCGCGCGACTGGGACAACCCGAGGCCGTATGCTTTCACAGGTGCTGGAACCAGCATCTTGGCTAACCGAATAAGCTACGTATACAACCTTAACGGTCCAAGGTGAGCTGCTTCTCGAGCAAGAAATGATATATTCACTAACGTTTTTGTTTTACTTTTTTCATTCAAGTCTTACCGTTGATACGGCTTGTTCCTCTTCAATGTATGCCCTGCATCTCGCAATGAATTCAATTCGTGCTGGCGACTGTGATGCTGCCATAGTGGCATCTGCAAACTGGATTGCCGACCCAGGAGTTCAAATCGCTCTTGATAAGCTGGGAGCCCTTTCTCAGTCGGCCCGATGCCACACATTCGACGCTCGTGCCGAAGGATACGCCCGAGGAGAAGGGTATGGCGCCATCTACCTCAAGCGAGCGTCGACCGCAGTTGCGGATGGGTCGCCAATCCGAGCACTGATCAGGGGCTCGTCTATGAATGCCAACGGCCGGACTGGGGGCATCACGCGGCCGAGCCCAGCAGGCCAAGAGGCCGTTATCCGCGAAGCGTATCGAAACGCTGGCAATCTACCATTTGACGAGACGAGCTATTTCGAGTGCCACGGGACAGGCACATACGTCGGTGATCCACTGGAAGTGGCCGCCGTCGGCAGGGTCTTCGCCCAGGAGCGACCTGCCTGTGACCCGTTACTTGTCGGGTCTGTCAAGGTTGGTTACCTCTTGAAGCATTTACGCCTGGAACAGTCATTTACTAATCAAATCTTTCCATTAAGACCAATGTAGGTCACACTGAGGGTGCGAGTGCGCTGGCATCTATCATGAAAGTGGTTCTATCCCTCGAACACGGAGCGATCCCTGGTATCTTTGACCTGCAGACACTCAATCCCAATATTGATTTCGAGAATGCTGGAGTCAAAGTTGTAAGGGATTTGACCCAATGGCCTCAGAACAAAACGCTTCGGGCTAGTATAAACTCATTCGGTGCGTGACTTTGGGCTTAAGTTTCCCATTTGAGCTACGCATCTACTACGCTTTTTCAGTCATGCTCATTTAGACGGAACTGACTCAAGTACAGGATATGGTGGCGCAAATGGGCACTGCATCATTGACCACCCGCAGACTTTATTACCGGAATATGTCAAACCTGGTGTTTATCAAAAGTCCCAGACCATGCAGAATGGCGGTACCAACGGGGATGTGAATGGCCACACCGATGACCATACCAACGGTGGTACCAATGGGCACACCAATGGGCACCCCAATGGCTTCAGTTCTGAGCACTCAGTGCACCACCGTCCCATCACAGAAGCCATGAAGATGACTAGGACAGTCGGCTTCAGTACCAGACCGCTGGTCCTCCTGCCATTTTCTGCTCACAATAAGGAGTCACTAAAATTGAACTTGGCCGCATTGGCCAATGTAGTTGAGCGCTTTCCCCTTGAAGACGTGGCTTATACATTGGCAAGCAAACGCTCAAGACTTGCGCACCGAACATTTCGTATCGTGAGCAAAGAGGATCCGGCAGTTGGCCTCGGTGTTGATGGCAAGGTCCTCAGGAGCCCGCTACAATCCGGCAGTGTTGCCTTTGTTTTCACGGGTCAGGGCGCCCAATGGCAGGGCATGGGTGCTGAATTACTCGGCTACCACGTTTTTCGAGTTGCGATCTCGTATCTGGACCATGTCTTGAGCACATTACCGACACCTCCAAGCTGGACGCTGATGGATGTACTGTCCGGAAGCACAGCGCCGGAATTGGTCCAATCAGCTGAGGTCTCACAGGCGGCCTGCACAGCTCTTCAGATTGGGCTCGTGGACCTACTTGCTTCATGGAATGTACGACCAGTCGCTGTCGCCGGTCACTCATCTGGTGAGATAGGCGCCGCTTACGCGTCGGGACGGATCACAGCTGCCGATGCCATTGTAGCGGCCTACCTTCGCGGTCAAGCAGTATCTAAAAACCAGCAAACTGGAATGATGCTTGCAGTTGGTTTAGGGCCCGAGCAGACCTTCCCATACCTTGATGGGTTTGAAGGCAAAGTCAGAATTGCAGCATACAACTCTCCCGGAAGTGTCACATTGTCCGGCGACACAGATGTTGTGGAGGAGCTATCGAAGATTTTGGAAAACGATAAAGTTTTCAACAGAGCGCTCAAAACTGGAGGCAACGCCTACCACTCTCACCATATGCTTGCACTTGGGTCAGACTATGAGACCATGGTTGCTGAAGGGCTCGATCATATTCGCAAGCTTGGAATGACCAACCACCAGGAATTCTATAGCCAAATTCCTTGGATTTCGTCTGTGACACCCGGAAAGCCCTCTCTGGAGAGTAACATGGATGGACCCAAATACTGGAGAGATAACCTGGAGTCGCCCGTCCGCTTTTCTGAGGCAATCGCTCATCTCATTGAATTAAACGAGGCGCAAGTTATCATCGAGATCGGACCTCACGCCGCCCTTAAATCACCCATTGAGCAGATATTGAAGCGTGCAGAGAAATCTGGCGTCACATACAGCTCTGCGATCAAGCGTCATCAAGATGGACAAGAGGCATTACTTCAGCTTGCTGGTACCCTCTTCAGCCACAATGTTGATATTGATTTGGCTGCTGTGAACGCGGTCGACAGTGACACAGGTCTACAGCACGGTACCATCGCTGTAGACTTACCCCCCTACAAATACGCATATGGTCCCGTATCATATCATGAGAGTCGACAAAGTAAAGAATATCGGTACCGTGAGGTAATTCGACATGATCTTCTCGGCTCTAAGGTTGCTGGCAATGCGAAGTTGCGCCCTCAATGGCGCAATATTCTACGCATCAAGGATGTGCCATGGTTGGCTGATCACCGTCTGGTTCCAGATGCTGTGTTTCCCGCTGCTGGCTATATTGCTGTTGCCATAGAGGCAGCCTCACGTATTCACAATGAATCTCCAAATTCTGTGGCCATTGCTGGCTATTCATTGCGAGACGTATCGGTCAAGTCGGCTTTAGTCATCCCGGAAGATGATTATGGTATAGAAGTCATGACTAGTATGGAGCTTGTAGACAACGCGATCGCTCGGTCACCTGAATGGGCTTCTTTTTCTCTCAGTTCCGTCGCGCGTAGTTCTGACGAGTGGACCGAGCACTGTACAGGATTCATCAAAGTCGAAGTTTCTAAGCCTGATCCAGGAACGGATGCCGCACTGAGCATGACCTCGTCCGCAAAGGCGATAGATTCAGCTACGTGGTATAAGAAGTTTTCGACCATTGGCCTGAGCTACGGGCCGACGTTCAGGCCCTTGTCTGACATCCATGCCGACACTCTGTCAAACAATCAAGCTTGGGCGCAGGTCTCCCTCAAGACCACGGCTGGCACAATCAAGGGTGGCGAATCCCCATATGTGCTTCATCCGGCGTCACTTGACGGTGCTATTCAGTTGGGGCTGATAGCATGTCACGGAGGCCTTGCCGATAGGGCAAACACTGCTTTTGTGCCTGTACACTTCTCCCAAGTTTACCTCAGCAATACTGAGTTTGCGCGAGATCTAGAGTCAAGTACGGTAATCGCACATGGCAAGAGACAGGGACTTCGCAACGTCCTTCTTGACCTTGTTATGAAGACACCCGATGGTGGCCAGGCTCTACAAATCGAAGGGCTCCGCTGTACAAGCTATTCTCGAGCATCTACACCTCAAGACAAGATCTACAGTAGCCCGTTAGCTCGACTGCTCTGGAAGCCTGACATTCGCGCCATGACCAGCGCGCAGTTCCGAGAGCTGTTTCCACCTCCATCAGAGAATGTGCACCGCGCTCCGCTCTGGGGCGTAATGAATAAGCTTGCGCATGCTATTGTATACAGCATATATGAAACTTTCGCTGGTGCCAACGCAACGGCACCGTGCCCAAAGCCCACAGGGGAAGTGGCACACTTCTTCGAATGGATCAAGAGGCGAGGCACGCTGGATGATAGCGAGCTTCGACATGAATTCAAGTGCTTGTCTAGTGAGCAGCGCCTTGCTAGACTGGACGAATTGGTAGCACAAGCGCCCCACGTCATCGAGGTTCAGACGTCAAAACTACTCCATGACAATATGGCCGATATCCTACACGAACGACGCACGGGCATGGATGTGATCATTTCCGAAGGCCTTCTGACGCCACTCTATGCAGAGGGTTTGTTGATGACTGGTGTTTATCCGCAATTGTTCAACGTGCTTGATGGCCTGGGCCACGCCAACCCAAACATGCGGTACATCGAGATCGGAGGCGGCACTGGAGGCGCCACTCGCATCGCTATGCGCGCGTTCCGTGGCCCCAATGGCATCAAGTCCTACAAAGACTACACCTTCACTGATATTTCGCCGGGCTTCCTGAATCAAGCACGCGAAGCACTCGCTGGCCCTGGTTTCGACGACATGATATACAATGTGTTGGATGCCGAACAGGACCCCTTGGATCACGGCTACGAGCCGGTATACGACGTCGTGATTGCGTGCCAGGTCCTTCATGCTACGTCTGATATGAAGAAGACATTGACCAATGTTGGTAAGCTGTTGAAGCCGGGAGGAAAGTTGGTCTTGGTGGAGACTAATCAGAACTTCATTGTCCCTGGTGTTGTCGTGGGCACCTTCACGGGCTATTGGGCGGGTATTCCCGACGGCCGCGTCGATGCCCCTTTTATGAGCCTCGATCAGTGGGACACAAACCTGAAGGCGACAGGCTTCTCAGGGACCGAGCTGGTGCTTGACGACTTTCCAGCGCCACACAACACCACATCCGTCATTATGTCTACGTTTGTCGACACTGCGGAACCTGACGCTGAACTTGTCACAGATAAGAACGTGCAGGTCCTCTACAGTGACAAGACCGAGCCGGTAATTCTGAGCCGGGTTGTTGGCGAATTACGAGGACGTGGGCAGAAATCGACGTCTGGTCCGCTACATACCGCGCCTGATCATGTAACTCCCGGTTCTCCTGTGGTGGTCTTCCTCGATGCCAAGCACGTCCAGCTAGATGGCTATGAGCAGCTTGCGATTTTCCAGCACCTGGCCCGCAGCGCTGCGAGCCTCGTTGTGCTTACCAGCTGCGGCATCGCCAAGGGCCGAGACCCCGACGGAGCACTTATCCCAGGTTTACTTCGAGTGCTCAAAACCGAGAATCCTGCTGGACAGTTTCTTTCTATCGATATCGACGGAGATAAATTCCAGGTGGGAGGAGGCGATTCTGACGCGAAACTCCTCGCGAGTTGCATCGCTGATCAGTTGTTGACACTTCGCGAGACCCCGCCCAATGGTGACGAGGACGGTAATCCGACGGATCGCGAGTTTGTCTGGCAAAACGGGTCTTTGTGGGTCAGTCGTATTGTGCCTATATCCGAGGCTGAAGTCTCCGTGCCAGTGGACTATTACACCTCTGATGGCCAGGGCCATCGAATAACCACCGAGATTCTGCCTATTAGCAGCCAAAAGGCCGTGTCTACTGTGTTCGAGACACCTGGCGTGCTTGGTTCGCTGTATTTCTCCCCAGATAAGGAGCTTTGGACACCGTTGCCGGATGGTTACATTGGCGTCAAGATCACTTCCATCAGCTTGCGGCACGATGACCTGGATGTATGGTCTGGCCGTGTCGATGATTCGCAAAGCCTATTGGAATATTCAGGTGTGGTGACTGAGACCGGCACACAGCAAAACAATTTTAGCGTAGGCGATAGAGTCTACGGCCTGAACATAGGTCCAATCCGGGTTGGCAATTTTGCACACGTACCCGGTGCGCTGTCTCTGAGATTACAGCCTGAAGATGATGTCACGCAGATGTCGACAGTACCTCGGGCCTACATGACTGCTGTCTATGGCCTTGGGCGCCTCATACCTCTATCTTCAGAATCATGGAAAGGCCAGGTGGTTCTTGTGTTGTCTGCCACTAGTGAAGATGGGCTGGCGATAATCACTGTTGCAAAATCTCGAGGCGCCGAGGTCTTCGCGGTGACTGAGACAAATGAGAGGGCTGATTTACTCGTCAGGAAAACTGGCATCACAGCTTCTCACGTATTCACGTCGAATGACCCTACGGCTGATATTCGCCGAGCCGTGAACGCTACCCAGAAAGCCGGCTTCGACGTTATCATCAGCACCTCTTCCTCTGACTCAAAGCTTCTTTACTTGATGCCCCAATTTCTGAAACCACTGGGCCAACTCATGCACATTGGACGAATTCAAGGTCAGAGTATGCAGGTCATGGGTGGGCTTAACATGGACCTATTGTCCCAGAAGAATGCAACCTTCACTTCCGTCGACCTTGCCGTGCTTCTCGAATCTTACCCTGGCCTGGGCGGTCAATTATTACAGGACGTAGATCAATACTACCGTCAAGGACTAATTGAACCCACCCTGCCATTTGGCGGTGCTGCCATTGACGTCGCGGATCTACAGAGCACATTGACGGAATTTGCCTCATCAAATGGAGATGCTGGCAAACTAGTCGTTACTTTTGGCAATCCCGAGTCGCAGGTTAAGATGGTGCCACCGAATCCATCTATTCAATTTGACAGCACGGCTTGCTACGTTATCACTGGTGGACTGGGTGGCCTTGGGCAGTCCATTGTGCGATGGATGGTGGATCGCGGTGCACGTCACCTACTACTTCTATCCCGACGCGCAGCAAAGAGCATCCCCGAGGCCCAGTACTTGATTGACGACCTCATACGCCGCGGAGTTGACTTGCAGTCGATGATCTGCGACGTTACAGACCTCAATAAGCTCAAGAGCGTACTCGGTAATGCTTCAGCGGTTCGCCCAATCCGGGGCGTTATACATGCGGCTGTGTCGTGGCGCGACCTTTCATTTGATAAGCTTTCGACTGACCGATGGCATGAGAGTCTGGCAGCCAAGGTACAAGGGACAAAGAACTTGCACGAGGCAACGCTTTCTCAGCCGCTTGATTTCTTCGTCATGACGACATCACTGCTGTCGGTTTACGCTCTCGCCACCCAAGCCGCCTACACGGCAGCCAATAACTTCCAGGATACGTTTGCGCGCTACCGGCGCGCACAGGGCCTGCCTGCCTCGTCCATATCGTTCAGCTTGATCCGCGATGTCGGCAATACCGGCTCGGACCCGAGTACTGTTGACACATTTGAGCGCAACAAAACGCTGACTCTCAGTGAGCAGCAATTCCTAGCGGTCTTTGAAAGCGCGTTCCTGGACCAGGAGCTCTCTGGGGGCGCTGCTGGCCCCGACCCACTATCCTTTGCCAATCTAATCACCTGCCTCGATCCAGCTGCAATGATGGAGAAGTTTCGTGACGACGGCGATGACCCAAAGCCCCGCTGGAATAGGGACGGGCGCGTGGCTCTGATCATGCGCGCTTTCGCGGACGCCCGATTACACGCGTTGGGCCAGTCCGGGGATGGAGGGGGTGGCAAGGCCAAATCAACCATGGCGGTGCTTCAAAGCGAGTTGGATGCTGGCATCCGATCAGGCGCTCCTGGGCAGACTGCGACCATTGAACTCGTCACAAGGGCGATCACGGCTACCGTGGCGGGCATGTTGTTTATCGACCAGGAGGGTATTGATCCGGGCAAGTCCGTGGCTGATTATGGTGTCGACAGTCTGATTGCTGCCGAGCTGCGCAGTTGGTTTGTGGAAGCGCTCAAGACCGATATCAGCATGTTGAAGCTGCTGGACCAAACTACCAGTATGAGCGCGCTGGCGACTAAAATTGTGGATGACGCCCTGGCCCATTCTGCTTCTGGGCCGTCTAAGTGAGGTTTTTAAAACGGTGTAAGTCAAAGAATAAAACCGTTGATAGAGTAGTTGATGGGCTTCACAATCGAGGTCTGAATTAGAGACAAGCTAAACAAGAAATGCAATCTACTGTTATCACGAAAGAATTGAATTTAAAAGAATTTCACAATGTACCGAGGCAAGGCTTTTTGGCAAGGCGGTTATCCAGAAATAAGCCCTGATAATCATTTCCTGTCTTTTCATAGCTTTTTGCTCATTTTATTATCGTCTATTCAAAATGTGCGTGGACATGGCAAGACCTTCTAGCAAGGCCACATGATCATGAACTACTCTCTTTGACTATAATACACTTACTCGTCTCTGGGATTTTCATTCTTCCTTTTATTTCACTTGTTATCCCTCGGCATGAGTAGCGTGTGGAGTCAGCGGTTCTCTGTCTGATGCAAGCCTACGCTCACTGACCAAACAGAACTCCGTGCATAACCAACATCAAGAGTCTGGACAGGATAAGAGAGGAAAACCAAAGAAATTGACCTAAATTATATGAGAAAAGCTCTTTTAGAAAATAAATTTTCTTTTCCATCCCAAACAGATCTATTCACAAGATGAGATGACCTCCGGGAATGAAGGGATGAAAATATAGATTAAAAACACATGTGCGCAGACTTCTGCTCGGTGGTTATAAATATCGGCTGAAGCGGGTGATCGAGACTAGACTAACTATATATTAACAGCGATGCAAATTTGGCAGCTTGACTGGGTCTTTAAAACTTGTGTGCGCATTATGAGTACCCCGAGTCGTTGCAATTGAAGATGATGACATCTCTCAACCTAGTGAGTAGGTCTAAGCATAAAGCCCTTGACTTCATCGAGAGGAACGATTACTCATCGGGCTTCGTACTACCTAGCGAATCAAGATCCAATATACCACATCACCTCGTGACATGAACGCATGAAGAGTGCAATACTGTTCGGCAAGCTGTCGCCGTCCGGGTGCGATAAGTGACCCGGGAACAAGCCTTGAGACCAACACATGAACGCTTGGAAAACAGGAACACCAAGGACCTGTGTATCTCTGAATCACAGGCTCTGGCTCAATTGAAAACGTTTACTCTAGAGACAAGACCCGGGGTCATGTACTATTATTCAATTAGTCACAATCATTTACCATGCATATTTCAACGATTCCTGCTTCAGGCCAGCGGCAGCAGCCGAGGAGCAGTCGTACTCAATTATCAGATATATACTACAATCATTGCAAAAATGATCACATACGACCATAGGTACTAGAGAACTCGGCATCCCGTCCGCTCTGCCCTAGATAAACTAGTAACCGCTGGATTAGTACTCAGATCGGTGACGGCTGGGGAATCCCCGGTGTTGTATGTTTTTTTTGTCGATTTTAGCGGGTTTCAGACGTCTTTCCACCCCTTATTTTGGTTTTTCTCATATCATATTGTTCTATATCGTCGCCCTGCGCCTGGCAAAACCGACGGATGGCTGCCAGAACCCAAAATCTTCCATCTAGTGGTGCACTGGTATAAGCATCAAGTTACGGGCTTTGTGTGGCTTGGCACCGTTACAATCATCCCGTGTGATCTCTACCTCCACGTCAGCCATAGGCAAATAATAATGATTCTCTTCGTCAGGGTCGGGTGCTTCATCTCTAAACAATGGGGAAGAATATGATGAACCCGAGATTCTGGGTACCGCTGATGAAGCCGAGCCACGCGCCCGTCGGATGGTCCATAAAGGACAGCCAATGTGGCAGGGCCAACAACCCATTGAGCATTGTTCCGTCATACCCATCGCCAGATAATAATAAAAAAAGACTGATAAAACAAAAGTTGAGAACAACTTGATTTCGTTTCTTGTACTATGGCTTGTCGTCTACAGGCAGAACTGCGGCGAGCTCTGAGCCTACACTGCTGAAAGCGCTGGAGTTCATGACGAAAAGTAGCAGTACTGATCAAGAGGCTAGCGGTCATGATATGAATGCATCCGGATATGCGGGATTGATGAGATCTTTTAAGATAAGTTAATTTTATATTTGGCCATAAGCGAGAGCGAGCGGGTTCGCAGATAAAGTACACAAACGCGGGGAAACAAATTCAAACCTTTTGGGTCCCAGATTGACTATTCCATCACGAAATCTAGCTTGATGCTCCAAGATGCCCCATGACCAAAGAATCATGCATTGTTGGGTTGAAGATGCTGGTAATCATTAATCGCGCTCTGAAATTCTTGCCGTTTGGCCATGATCCGGGTATGCAGGGTGTGTTCCCTATGCGGGTGAGGCAAGCTCCAATAAGTTAATTGGGATGCCGAAAAGAACTCTAAGAGAAACGTTTCCTTGAGCTGATCATGGTTGCTCGTGGTGAGAGATTTCTCCTTTTCTCCGTCCTCGCCATTAATAGACGATAGGCCAAGCTTTGCTATAGCTTGGATCAGGGTAACTTTGAGGGGTAAATGGGGTAGAGTTTATTCTCTTTCAGGGTGTTGCAAACCATCATACTCTCTGGTGAATATGACTGATATACTAGATAATGCCAGTCGTTGATTTGACAGGCGGACGTATAAGCACAAAGACCGAGAGCGAAAGCGAGATATATCGCATTAGTCGGTGATTCGAGTATCAGTCGTATGTTTGATGCGCAGGAGCCTGTGGCCACAACACAAGAAAAGGTGTGGCCTACCGCGTGCTTATTCAAGGAACGATATCACCAATTATTGTTGCAAAACAATTCCTCTCGTCTACAGCTTCTTTATCCAACTGACTCTGAATGAATGGACAGGATGTCATTTACCATTATATAATCTCAACTAGCGGCAATGCAAGTAATAAGAGCAGTGTTATTTAACTCTGAGAGCAGGTGTAATACCATGGCAGTCGAGGTAAACTAGGATAGAAACGGGCAGGGATTATTCGGCAACTGCTTACTTACTCCCAAGCCAGCTGACCTAATGTGGCTTATACTGGTTTGATATCTGTGTTGTATTGATGTATGATGGCGCCCAGGCTTATTCAGACGGCAACGGCTAATCTCCGGAATCCCCCGTATTATGCACATGCAAATGCATATGCACCCCCCTACAGAAGAACAAACATATGTTGACGATCAAGTGCCAGGTGTTATCCCGTCGAGTAGAATCCGGTCTTGTTTAAACAAGTCGTTTGTGCCGATTGGCGTCCTACCCTTATCACATCGGGGCGTTGCCCCACAATGGCTTGCGCACAGCTGAGCGAGTCTACTAAAAGCTGGCAGCTTCTGTCACAGCAGGCAGCAGCCCCACCACTTCCCCACCCAGCTATGTATGGTCTCCCAAGACATTGATTGCAACGACATTTTCTTCTTCATCTTCCATCAGAAAGCACCACAAGGTGCGTCGGTTTCCTTCCTAAAAGTGCGCAACGCCTATATCATCAGTGGGAACTTGTCTCGGTTGCAGGGGGTATTGATCGCCTATGATGAACCGTGGTCATACGAAAAGCGCAAGCTTGCATTGTATACATTGCATGTATGGCTCAACTGGTAGACTGAGGCCATCTTGTTCAAAAAGACTCCAAGAATTCAGTTTTGCTTTGAATCATTAGGGACTGTAATTGCTACTTGATTACCACAGGAAGAACACCGTATGTCATTTCAAGTACCGAAAGTACGTATGTAATTTCTCAACAGCGCTTTATTGTCCACTACTGCTTACATAAACCATTTGAGATCTATTGGGCATCCAGGTAGCCATGAGTCTTCGGTGACATCTGAAGCTCATTAGCATTTCCGCCCTCGCCTCCAGGGACATTGACATCTACCTTGTGCGCAAGAAGTTCATTTACGATTTCCAGGCTACCTGTCGACACAGTGGCTTGGAGAGCAGTCCGATATCCGCCTCCGTGGCCGTCGACATTCGACTTGTGTATGAGGAGCTCTTTCACGATCTCCAAATTGCCTTTCATTGCAACGATTGGGAGAAGGGTTCCGAACATACCTCTGTCAGAATTGACATCCGGTTTGCGCTTCAGCACTTCTCTCATGATTCTCAAGTTGCCCATTGAGACAGCGGCTTAGAGGGCTTCCATACCAACCACCTTGGATATTGATATCTGCTTTGAGTCTCAGAAGCATTGGCATCGCGTAATACAAGAGTGTCCCTGTCTTCGCTGGCCAGGACGATCGCCTCATATTTTGGCGTTTCCCCCATGCTGCCCGAATTTGAAAGTAGGAGAGCTTCCAAGCCGAATCGAATTGGCTCAATTTGGTTCCATAAGTTCGATTCGAAAAGTCTTTTGACTGCAGTCTTGACCAAGTATATCAGAGTATATCTAAGCTAGGATGTCACTTGTACATGTCGCAAAGACTAGTGTCGCAAAATTTGGATGCGATTAGTAAGGGCGGTATATTAGTAAAGTGCTCTAGGAAATATATAGCAGTTGAAGATCGTCGCAAGGCGGTCATCCATGACACTTCCAGCATTGACTGAAGAACCTCTACTCAAGTCACATCCTCACTAAAATGAAGCAGAAAAAACATACTTACAACGTCGTATCTATTATTCATGCCGAAAGCGTATAAAAAGAGCATGAGATCAATTGGAGACTCGCAAGTGTACAGCTGCTACCATGATGTGGATGCACTTTGGAACTGCCATATCTGGTCATCCATTCTCGCTCGCACCGCCCTTGACATTTTGGATGTGCCTCTTGCATTTTGCTTGTTATTAGTATATATCCCATCGTTGTACATTGAATCCTAGTGCGGCCATTCGTGTCGATGTTTTAGTATTTCTGACGGCCTGGGGACGATCCAACAAATTTTAAAGCCAGGATGAAAACACTTTGACTTGTGTAACTGGCTAATTAGGTACATCAGAAAGTATCTTAACGATTCGATGCCTTGCATTCTATTCTAAAAAGCTAATGAAGTCGTGCATTGCGAGTTGCCGCCAAATTGCCATATAGCAACCCTGCGCGACCGCTAAGTGTGACGAGTCAGTCATCTGTTTTTACATGCTGATAATAAGTACATGGTCTGGAAATTGTCAAGATTAAGACTTGTGAAGTGGCCGTAATACCGATCCCCACAACAACTACTTAGTGATCGTCCGGCTACCGAGCTAACAAACTTAAAACGGGTTTGCAGGCAGAACGAGAAATGTTTCCTCGCATCTACGACTATTGAATGGAACGCTCGCTTAGAACTTCGATATACGCTTTGACCGTCGAAGGTCAGCTTGGCATGACCGGTAAGACCTCCGGTGCTTTGGTTCGCTCCCGATTAACACGAGCGATTGCTGCCTAAAAGTTTGGAGCTTCTTGACATATATTATGATTCCGAAAGTATCATTATTCACAATCTGTCCCCAGATTTAGCAGGGAATTATTGAAGCAACTGGTAGATGATTTATCCAAGACCAAAAGTATGATGCTCCTCAAAAACGAGATATTGTCATTCATTTTCGATCATCTCGGCATTTCACTGCCATAGTACAAGCCAATTTGGGAACAGCCACCCTTTCCAGAAGAACTTATTACTCTGGCCCGGCTGTGTTGCTCGTCCAGGCAGCTACGAGAACTGGTTGAACCCATCTTATATCGGACAATTCCTTGCGGTGATGCCAGAAATCGCAGGCTACTATTGCGAACACTAGTTGAACGTCCGCACCTTCGGGAACTGGTACGATCTATTCACCTGTGTGACTCGGAAATACCGCCGAGCGAACTTATACCTCTGCTTGAAGCAGCCCTTCCCAGCCTCAACCTCTCAGAAAATCTGGCCGAACAGCTTTTTACTGATCTGCGACTTGGTCAATTGAACTGGCATTTGGTTGAGGAATATGAGCCTGCTGAAGACGACGGAGATGACTATGACTACTACAGGACGAGACATGTTGAAATTCAATTCACTGTGTTACTTCTTCCAAAGCTAGACGTCCTGGAATTGGAAAGCGGCTGGGATTTGGGTCCGTTGATGTTTGATATACTGGGCAAGTTAAGCACCAGCGCAGATGGGGAAGGTGGAAGCACAGCTCATTTAGCGTGTCTTCGTGAGCTTCGCATACGCAGCGAGTTGCAGGAGAAGCGCCTCGGCCTGAGACCCGCCGGCATCCTCGCCCTATCGAATATTCAATCTCTACAAGCTCAGCGGGTTTACTGGAACTTCTACGATATCAACCGAAGATACCCGGGGGCTTACCTCAAATTTCGCAACCTCGACTTGCTTGATTCCATATGCAACGGTCCAGCCTTGGCCGATATGCTCTCACGATGCCCAGCCTTACGAGAGCTACGTATTGAATGGGGTCTATCTCACGATGATTGGGAGGATGAGTTGGACTTTGGTAGCATCGGAGATGCTCTTCGAGGACATGGACAAATGCTCGAGGTGTTGGAGCTGGACTGCCGAGAGGCCTTTCTTTATGGTCATGCATACGATGAGACCGAATTCGGACATATCGGATCCCTTCGCGAACTCGGTCGTCTTAAAAAGCTTACGCTTCCGCTTGATATGCTGATTGGCAGAAAAGAGCACGATGTTAACAATGACATCGATACTCTGGGTGCTGGAACTTGCCAGCTCGACGAATCCCTCCCTTCGAGCTTGGAGCGACTTCATTTCCTCTCGTGTCAGGATGATGAAGAGCAGCTCGACGATCAACTATTCAACATGATAGCCCCTGGTGGCAAGCAAATAGCAGGTATCTGTGAAGTCATTATGGAAAAGCGGCAGACTAATTTCGGCTACGAGATCTCCGAATTTGGCTGGATTGTACGGAAGACTGATGCTAAAGTAGTGCTGGAGAAGGATGAGAAAGCCCATATGTCATGAACTCGAGAAACCCAGCTGTCGAGACTTTCAATATGATAAACATGATTTTTGTCCTGCCAAGTGTACCAGGCGGCTTCTGACCAGATCCCAGTCAGCGATGGCCGCGTGGAGCCCCTGGTTCAAGTCCATAATTACCGATGATGGTTGAAGGTCAGAATAATGGTGCAGGCAACAGCGAAGTGGTTGTTATGGAAAAGCGCCAGATGTGCCACGCCCCATTTTAGCAGGAAAGAATACCATACTCAAGATCTACCAACGAAAGACCTACATGAACAAAATCATATCATGACCCGGCACCGGCTTGAGTCTCTGGCTAGATACAATGAATCATAAATACAATCTATTGCTATCACAAAGGAAATTTGAGTCTAAAGCTTTTCCCCAATGCACCAAACAAGAGTTCTATCATGGACACGTCTGGAGCCTCCAAATATTTTACTGTTTGTTTTTACACAACTTCCGAGACAGCTTGGCCACCATTTTAGGAAGAGGCGGTGCTCGGCTTGGACCAGGCCTTGGGACCGTACCAGGTACCCTTGACGAAGCTGTTCCAGTAGACAAAGGGGAAGAAGTCCTTCTTGAGGTGGTAAAAGGCCCTCCGGGGCTTCTCCTGACCGCCAAAGATGCCGGCAAAGGTCTCCTTGGGGACGCCGCCGTACTTGAACTCGCACAGCATGAGCTCGTTGTGGCCGGTGAGCAAGGGGCAGCTGGCGTAGCCGTCGTAGGCGGCGCTGCCTTCCCTGCCGGCCAGGGCGGCCGTCAGGTTCTCCACCAGCACGGGGGCCTGCGACGAAATGGCCGCGGCCGTCTTGCTGTTGGGCAGGCTGGAGGCGTCGCCGATGGAGAAGACGTTGGGGAACTTGGCGTGGCGCGTCGTGGCCTTGTCGACGTCGACCCAGCCGGCGGCGTCGGCCAGCGGCGACTTGGCCACAAAGTCCCACGGCTTCTGCGGGGGGACGACGTGCAGGAACTTGTAGTCGCGGCGGACCTCGGCGCCGTCGGCGGCCAGGTTCTTGAACGTGGCCACCTTCTTGCTGGCGTCGACGCTCACCAGGTTGTGCTGGAAGAGGCCCTCGACGCCGCGGTCGACGCGCAGCTGCTCCAGCGCGGCCGAGTACTTGGGCACGGCAAACATGGAGGCGGCGCCCGTGGCGAAGGTCGGGCTGACGGCGGAGCGGACGCCGTCCTTTTGCCACTGGCTCAGCGCCATCCACAGGATCTTTTGCGGGGCGCCGGCGCACTTGATGACGCCTGCGGGTTGGGTGAAGACGGCCTCGCCCTCCTTAAAGTCCTTGATGTTGCGCCACACCTGCTCGACCGTCTTGTTCGAGTAGATGGACGAGACGCTGCTGGCGGGGTCCTGGAGGGCATCCTGGAGACCCGAGATGCCGGCAAAGTTGGTCTCGAGGCCGGGGGCCACCACCAGGTAGTCATAGGTGAGGTCGACGCCCTCGGTGGTCTTGACGGCATTGTTCTCGGGGTCAAAGCTGGCGACGCCCAGAGGGTAGTGCTTGGTTCCCGACGGGACGACAGCGTCCATGGGCTTGGACATGCCCGAGAGGGGCTTGAGGCCAGATCCAACCAGAGTCCAACCAGGCTGAGAAAAAAGGGCGGGTCGGGTTAGTAATGATATCTTACGAAATAACGCCTTATGAGGCACGCAGGGAAATGCACAAGCTTACCTGGTAGTGGTGAGTTGCGGCAGGGTCCAGGATGGCAATGTCCGTCTTCTCGGAGCCCCTGGCGCGGCGAAGCTGAGCGGCCACGGTCACACCGGCGGTACCAGCACCGACGATGAGGACCTGGTGATGCGCCCTTGCGGGTACGGATGTGGCATATCCTCTGATGGCTGAAGCGGTGGCCAGGCGGCCAGCCTTGGCAAAAGCTGCACTCCGCATTGCGACGGCTTTGGACGACTTATCTCAGACGCAGTTCGGGATTATGATAACGATAGACCGGAAGGGCTCAGCTAGCAAAATATCCAACACAAGCGACCGCAATTGCAACACGTGAAAGTGACAGTATGGATCACTATGTCCTTTGCTGATGAGTTTGAACAACTCTGACCTCCTTTGGCTTGAAGAGTTTCGCCTTTTTTGTGGGGATCGTACCACACTAAGGATGACGTGATACTATATCGCCCCCAAATTGGTAGTAGCGGCAATCTATGAAAATACTATGCGACAGTATATTCCAGGTCTGAGAAGATGAAAAGGATCAGTATGTGGTGTTTTTGCTTTTAATTCATCGCAAATATTTTGTTAATCATTATTTTTCCCCCCTCAGGCGCTGCAAAGGATAAAATATGCAGAATCAACCTTTTGGCGCTTTCACCTTTGTGATCGTACTATCCTTCAAAAAGGCGCAACTTGTAAAAACGCGCCAAGAGTAGGTCTATGGAGATTGTTCTGCCCAAGTTGTAGCAGCTCAATCATGACCTGGAGGGAGAAAACCCAGCTTCATCAGACCTGAAGCTTGACAGTACTAATGCAGATTTAAAAGGTTTCAAAAGTTGCCCGACCTCCGATTCGCTGCGCAATTTTGAGTTCTTTCCCTCTACGTTCGTACAGAATGTCCCTTTGAATTACGACGAATTGCTGTCAATCCATCAAAGATGAAGAACCTGAGGGAACAGCTGACATAGTGCTGCGCAATCGCAAAGAGGATTGAAAGCCTTATCTTGGTGGCTGGTAAAGACTACATCATACATGCTCGGATAGAATGAGTAAGTGAATTTGATGACAAGATCCATAACACATCGTGGTAAAATCTTTAGGAGGTTGCCATTGCAATTGTGAATGAAGGGTATTTTCATTTTAGCAGATAGATATTCAAGACCATAGCGAAATCGGATGCTACGAGCTCAGTATCGGGAAATGGTGGGTTCGTTCTTTGCAAGCTACGGATCAGAACCCGCGATTCCTGCGGCGATGCCAATACGTAGTCGACGGAGTTTTTCTAAAATACTATACAAACTGCCCGGTGGCCGTCGGGATTTCCGATCAGGATCGACTGCGAGGCCTCGATCGGCCTTTCTTTGTTCTTGACCTCCACCTGTTTCTGTCGAAACTCATTTACTCCCCTGGTATAGCTCCTCTTGTGGGAATACGCCGGAGTTGCAAAAGGCTTCACATTTTGATAGTCACGATGGACTTCGGGTCTCCTCGGAGAGTATAGTAGTTGAGCAAAAGTAAGACGCGAGTGTTTGAATGTCTCCATCTGCTTCCTTGAAGATAGACCCAGTTGCCGGTATTGATGCGATTGGATGGCGGCAATAGTCATCACCGGTAGTACCATACACAGACAGTACAAGGGTGAAGCGGAAAAACCCGTCGACATTCTGTAGGCGCGGCTCAAATCTTGCTTCAGGTATACCTTGTGCATGGTGTTGCATGTCCACACGTGGATACAATGCTGCTAGTGATTCTCGTTTTGCTTGCTCCTTGTCGATGCTTGTTCCCATAATCACTTTACCCATTGCGGCGCAGAGTGCATACGAGTGGTCCTTACCAAATCGTGTATATTGCCGGAAGCGACAAAGATGCAACCCTCGGTGCCGCCAACCGCTTACCAACTACACCCCTGAGGAACAAGGGTCGGGTTGTATGTAGGATTACTCTTCGTCGATCATGGTTATATTCCTCTTTATGGTCGCTGTTCTGATACCGTCAACCATTGGTATTACTATATGAAGTCTGAGTTGTGGATCAGTATCTACTTCCTGTTAAAAATGTCGGGCCGACTTGTAAAAGACCCTTGGGCGACATTCGACTGTCTATTTGGTAGCACGTACTATGTAGGAGGCAGGAGGACAAAGCAATTGCTAGTGGCAGAATGGAGACTCGAGAGAATGGAGAAAGGCGACACAAGTGAATGAAAAGAAAAGATCTATCCACAGCCTACCATCTCAACACATGGCTTGCTCAGGGCTGTGGTCTAGAGGCCAGACGGTGGTGGAGTTGCGGGTTGCCATAGCGTAATAGAAAACCGTAGCGCTTCCGATTCCATATGAAGTTCCGACGATATGGTTCAGAGATCCGGAAAAGAACCTTAGTATTCCGAAGGGTACCCAGCAGCCAGATAGAGAGCAGCGATTTTGATTGTACGACCAAGCTTCCTTGGCGGCAGTATACCTTATCTATCTTTGCAAATCGGTGTGGAAAACGTCGCCAATCTTGCGACGAGATGCCGTGTTCCTTTTAAGAACGTGTAGCCGCGATTAACCGGCAACAATAACCACGATGATCGAGAGGGGCCAAGGGTTGAGGTTGCCGGATGAGACAGGCAGCCCCGCCGGAGAGCCGCGCGCGCGTTATACTGAGGTCGGAAGGATGTTATGTAGTATTATTTAGGCGGAGTGCGCGGGACCGGGATGGGCACAGCCGCCGCCAATGAGATTACGATTACGGCCCAATAAAGACGCCCTGGTTTCCCTGTTGCATCAATTTACCACGAGAGATACGATGGATTGGCTTGCATATGCCATATGTACTGCTACTCTTGGCTGTGCTTAATCTGGCAACCGAGCACGAGACTGGTATGCATCGCGCAACCTGGCAACCTGGCCTGGGTATGCTGGGATCAGAGACTGCGATGTCAAAGTCCCAGTCTTCTTCTATGTTGCGTCTGGAGGAGTCAATCATGCATCAGGCATTTCCTGCAGGTTGGAATGGAGACAGTAAAACCATGGATCATGGATCATGGGGGTCACGAGGAGGCGGGGGGTCGTTGGTGGGCAGTGGGACACATTTTATATTTTTCGGAGCCAGTTCCATTCCCTGCCACACCGATAACCCCGAAACCACAGAGGGTGCACGATACTGTAGGTGTGCACCACGAGCGGCAGGTTAGGTGGTAGATACTACCTCAGTGTAAGATAACCGGCAGCAGGCACCCGCCCGCATTGCCGCCCACTTGAGATCGGGATCATTCTTGAAATGTTGGAAGACAAGTTGTTATTCGCTGTATTGATTCTTCCATTGGGAAGGATGTCAAAATGTTTGGTGTATGCAGCTTAGGATGATTTTTATTTGATGTTCGAGCACATGGATCCATGAATACGTTAGAAGGTGTAGTACTTGTGTCGATAGACTTTATCAACCTCTGGCTTCAATAATGATTCGCAAGGGAATCCTTGATATCTAGTCATCTTGACAACGAACCAAGGGTCCTCGAATCGCGACGAATGACTTGAGGACATCGGAATACTCAAAGTTGTACGCCCACACACACGGGCTACCTCAGCGACAGTGTACAATACGTATCGCTCAGGTATTCCAGAGATGGGTCACAGCATGCACTAGCGGGCAGTGCGGGCTTGTATTGGACAGTGGGACGGGAAGGGCTGAAGGCGCTGTAGCTACGAACGGCTCCAGGCTCTGGACTCCCACTGGTTTTGACTGGCCCTTGTGGCTCCTGTGGCTCCCTGGAGAACCCGAGCCAAGTTCCAGACCCGCCATCTACAGAGGCTTCCTGGCTTGAAGACTTCAGTGGCTCCAATAGCAATTGGGACCGGACCGCCAACCAGCCCTGCGACCAGGGTGAGGAGAGCTGGGCCAATCCGGATTGCGGAGCAGGTGGGTTGCAAAGATGATATGTGTGTGGACTGTCCTGCACGTCTCTGCTTTGCGAACGGTCAGAGAGACTGCGATTTACATACCCAGCTGCAAGGTGAAGCAAGGAGTCGAGATGCAGAGAAAAGCGGCCCGGATAGGAAACGGGCATACCCTTGAGCGAAGAGATTGCGTCTTTGCAGCGATGAATTGAGAGAGTCGAGACTAGTTCAAAAAGATGGGAGGTGTCACCTCTGTCCTGCAGAGAAGAGTGAAAAAAATAATTAAGCTTTCAGTCCGTCGTTCTCCTTAAGCACCAGGGCCACTTGGCAGACTCTTCAATCTGTTGGAAGAAAAGGCGGAAGAAACCACATGCCCTTGGATGTTTACTAGTTGTCGTCTGCGCTCCAGAAGCATCTTTTTTTCTTGAATTTTTTTTTTTCCGCCCTCCTGTCCTGAATCTCCGATTGCCATTACATCCGGTAATAACTCCGACAATTTACTCGTTCGACGTTGGTGCGTTTGATTTTCATCTACGAGCTACACAGACAAGACCAGCGGAACCACTACACTTTCCCCCTCTGCTTGGGCTTTAGCTCACAAGTTGTCGTCACTTTTGAGGTCTGTGCCTGAATAATTCCAACACATCCCTCCAGCTCCAAGCTCCAGCTCCAGGGCTGTGTTACCTGCCAACTAGATTATATCTGGGACAGGACAGGGTTGGCGGCTGTCGGGTCTCAATTGTTTGTCAATCAGAGATCACTTCCCGACACGGCGACACAGTACTCTTTTTTTGCACAGCTTGGTTGTACTGGAACAAACTGGGATAAAGTTCATGCTCGTCATCTCGACACGAGGTGAAGTCTAAAACTCCTTGTGGTGTCGGCACTTGTTAGGTAGCTAGCAGTTGCATACATACAACCAGCAGCCGTGCCAAGTCAATCAGTCAGCCAGCCAGCCAGAGTGTGTAAAGAGTCCAGACAGTCTTGTCGTAGGTATGTAATCTTCTTTTTCCTTGATCGAATCTCTGACTGCAGATACTTTGAAGTGTCTTTGAATTCTAACTCAATCCATTGGCTAGAAATTCCCAGTACAGTAGCGCGAGTGTGTATGTGTTATCCGCATTACCAAAAAAACCAATACTGGGGCGGCTTCTTATCTGGAGTCTCAGTCATCCACAGTACATGCAAGCTAGAGCCAGTCTCAAGTGGTTCTGGTCTTTTTTAGTCTATCATCTAGAAGGAAGCAAAAAAAACCAGTTGAGTTGCTGCCAATTGATTGCTTGCTGTGACTATCTAAGCAATCAACCAACCAACCAAGAACCAAGCCGACTACCTACTACCTGCTACCTGCTTCATACCACAGAGCCAGACCTCAATCGCATTAGCTCGTGGGACCCATACGGGGACGTCATCGCCGCAAGGCCTCACTTTCCCCACGTGCAAGGAATCGCCTGCTTCAAGTCGAATACTACCCGAACTGCCACTTGCCAGCGCATTGCAACAAGAGGGCTCCTCCCCCAGGGGAACCAATTGATCTTGAATCTTCTTTTATTTGACTTTTTGCTGGGTCAACACCATTTCCTTGATAAATTCAGGACCCCTTCCCGACTGGCCCGGCCATAATCGCAGTCTTGCCAGCGCACGAGAGAAAACAAAGAGGACCAAGAGCCGCCAATCGTCAAGTTCCCGCCTTTTGTTTTTTTTATCTACAAGTAGTAGCTTGAGCGCACCCGCCCGGTATCCCGACCGACCGCCTCTCAGACTCCCGCCCAAACAACCAACTTCTTCCTCCGCGTCGGCGGGCATTTCTCTCCGGGTTATGCGTCGTGCCGCCAAAGAATGAAATACGGCGAATATTTTGAGGCCGCCTCGGTGCCTCGCTGGAGCATCCACAATGTCGACTACAACTCGCTCAAGCACCTTATCAAGGTGCATACACTCAAGGACCAGGCCCGCGCCATGACCATACCCGGCCAGACCAACCAGGCCCTCGAGCGCTTCGAAACCGACTTTTACCACGAGCTGCAACTCCAGCACGAACGCGTCAACCTCTTTGTTGCCAGTAAAGTAGACGAAATCTCCAGACGCTTGACCCACCTTGCCGGTCTTGTCAACGCCTTGGTCCTGCGCTGCAGCATTGGTCGCCAAGGGTTCACCGATAAGAGGCAGAGAAAGTTTGTCAAGTTCCAGCAGCAGGTAGTCGAGTGCGGCGACGACATTAGGGATCTCCAGCGTTTTGTGCGCGCGCAAAATGAGGCGTTCCGAAAGATTTTAAAGAAGTACAAGGTTCGTGGTTGCATTCATCAATGTCAAATTGATGTCCTTGATGTGGGACCAAGCTCGAAAATGACTAACCACGGCGTCATCTTTGCAGAAATGGACCGGTTCTACAACACTCACAAGCCGATTTCATGACAACGTCCTCGGCAGCTACAAGAGTTTCACCAGGCGCGACTTCAGCCCGCTCTTATTACAACAAAGAGAGGTTCTTGCGACACTCGAAGCCGCCTCTCCTGGCGTAAATACTCCGACCCACAGCGACGCAGGCAACGCCACAACTGTCAACCAGCCAATGCGCGGATCCCGAACAAGCAGTCGCCAGTCATCACAATCCCCTGCGACCCCGGTGCATAACAAGCAGCCCGAGCCAGTAATCAGGGGCTGGAACGAATACGACAACGGTAGTGAGGCCGGTGACGATTCGTATTACATTGAATTCGACCCCAACGAAGACTCTAGCATGTTCCCCGGCATGGACACCATGAAGAGTGTATTCAAGGCACCCGTCCGATCACTCCGCAGTCTCTTTACGCGCTCGTCTTCATTGGGAGAGGGCGAAAATCGACCACTCCTGAATGGAAACCAGGTCACAGACTACTTCGGCGCTCATCCGTCAGCCCATGCCACAGATACCGAGGCCAGCGACAATGAGGACGCTTCTTCGGCCGAGTATCCTTCGTACGGCTATGCGGCACACTATGCGGCATTGCCCAGTGTGGAGGCACAACGTGCTGCGCGCTTTAGAGAAGTTGTCCTACACAGGAGCATCATCCTTTCATATTTGATGGCTATCATTCTCACCGTTATCGCTGGGGTCTTGGTCGCCACGGGAAGGCATAAACTTCGCCTCGAGGTTGATGCCGGCGTGATTCTGGCTGTCGTCGTCAGCTTGTTTTCTGGTTGTATGGGTCTTGGGGCCATGCTCTATCGTGAAGACAGGCTCAGTGTAATGTACCAAGCTGCCACATGGGTGACATTCACGGCAATCTGCCTACTCAATGGAATGCTGCTTGTGCTTGTTGTTGGCAGCAATGGTATATAACACTGATCGAATGCCCGACCAAAGACGATACCCTGGGCTAACAGTCGACGGCTTCCGCTGCGGTGCTTGGGCTTCGACCATAGCGCTTACGACTGTTGATCATACTGGACGAGGTCGGCCTACAAGGGCACGGCCTTTGCCAGTCCTTAATTTCTTTTTTTGTATATGGTCATCTTGGTATATCTTACGAGATCTGTTACGATCAGGTGACTCTGGGTAATGGCGTGGAGTTCTCTAGCGAGTCTTTCATCTTTGTTTTTCTCCTTATCCGTCAAGGGTAATGATCATGTCTACTCAAATACAATAGACGAGTAGACAATAACTAGTATACATCTGGGGGCGACCCTCTTGAGGAAGAATAGCAGGGAGGGGGAATTGGAAACAGATGGAGAAGAGGTGATGGCATGGCCAAGCCACACAAAACCATGTGGCTCATACAGGATGCTATAGATTCTGGCCAAAAGACATGTCAGTTTAACACTGCCCTTTATGTCTCATAGGTATTAACACAAGCCGTTGATTTCCCATGTCACGGAATGGAATACAAATAGTAAATGCTTCTTTGACGGTCTTGGTCTACCTTTGATTCATCTCGTGCATACGAGTCGAGATTTCTGTATGTGATAGTGTTAGTCAGGCAGTGCAATGCCACTCACCTCTTCATTTTGAATATCGCTCTTGTTTGAGTCTGGGCCTTGCTGGTACATGTTGGTTTGATGGTCGTTTCCGCTCGATACGTTGACCTTTCCTTTTTCCTAATCGAATATTTGCCAATGTCGACGACCTTTCTATCCCAAACACAGGTGAAATACCGTCTAGTCTGATGGCCATGCAGCCATGTCTCGACCAACTGTGTGAATAGACCTACTCGCGAAGTCCGAATGAGTTGAATAAGTCCAAGCTGCCCGTCTGTAGATTGTATTAACGGTGATTATGAGTGTCGAGTAAGGTATAGTCTGGAAATAAAGACTTGGCTGGAGCAATTAGAGATGGAGCAGAATTCTCTTCCGGTGAATGCCCACGACAGCGCAATATCTGGATCAGCCGCTCGTTTGCCGAGAGCCTCCAGCTACTGGTCCTGATGCTTGAAATGAACTCTTGATAAGTCGACGTACTGAGGATGTGTCACACCCATCATGACATATTGTCGTGTGCCTTGCCCATTTGAAAAGGCAGTGCCGCATTCCTTCTGGGGTTGGCCTTATATGCTGACTGTTCGCCAGCTTGCGTATCAGACCCCCACGGATGTTTTCTTTCTGAAGAACGGTCATACAGAATCTCGGATGCGATAATTGTGTCAAGTTATCTCCGCGCCCATAGCGAAAAAAGGCGCGTTCGAAATCCGTCGTGCTCTTGGCGCAAAAAAACAAAACCACATCGTGATTAGAGTGAGTGTTGTCTTGAAAGACGCGGAGGAGCGGAAAACCTGCTGACCACCAACGTGTCTTCGGCTCAAAAGGGGACGACGATGGTGGAGTGGAGGGCAAGCAAGAGTTTTTGGGGAAGTGACCGCGTGGTTCAAAAAGTGGATGTGGTTTTTTTTCTCAAGGGCGCGAATCCCATCTCGATCTACTGTCATACTACTATTATTTGGCAAAGGACAATCTGGTAAGAATTACTGATGATCCTCTTATTATTCCGCATGCTGCTGACTTGACTGAGCGGTGTGGAATTAAGCTTTTGATGCTGTTCGGAGCAAAGATACGAAATGTAGAGTGAAGATGCTTTTGAGTTTGTTCTTGCACCAAGTAATGCAGCCACCATCTGCACCATAAATCTGGGGAAAATGCCACCTTCCCAAAGCCGGCCTTCGGTATTGGCACAACTACCGAGTATTTCTGGGGCAGAAGCAGCAGCCACTGATGTACTCTGTAAGCCACCGGAAATAATGTAATGCACCCAAGGCACTTGGAGAGTCTTGGGCCACCAAAACAACACAGCAAGCAACAAAGCCAGCCACTGACGACGGCACCAATGACTGCTCTTCCCATGCCGCAGTGCCATGTGCATTCTACTCCAGGGAAATTGCGGGGTGACGAGGTGGATCCGGACCTAGGTATAGACGGGGGACTGAGTGGTGGAAAATGCAATATGGTATTTCCTTTTTCGGATGCGGCAGGGATGCGTTCGACCCTCCGTGACACTATTTCTCAATCTCACCAAACAGAATCTACTCGCCCTTACCCACAAAGTTTTCCCATTCCTGCCAACGAATAATTGTGGTCACGCTCACATATCACATCCTTCTCTTAGCGTCCAAGCTTCCGTACGCAGCCTCGCGTTAAAGCACGTCTTCGGGCACGTCGATCCGGACCAGCTGCGTCGGCGATGGTTATACCGAAAGAGCTTGCTTGAATGGTCACTCAGTCATATCCCTACGAGTAACGAGCCCAGGACTGACCCAATATGGTTCTGGTGTCAGAGTGCTCCGGTATTGAGTAATGTTTGGTAACATTGCTACAACGAGCCGCTTCGCCAAGGCGCGATGCTGCATTCCACGGTCGCTATACGGCCCCGTATGGCCCCGCTTGTTCATCCCATCCAGGAACCAAAGGGCCGCGTTTCGTTGGATGTCCAAGCATTGGCATTGATGTTGAGACGAAAAAGGCCGAACCCCTGATACATGACCCCCTTTGGAGAAAGAGAGAGAGGGAAGCGCAGGTAGATAATATGATATATATAATCCTAGAGGATCTTGTTCGAGAAACGATCACCTCTTTCCCTGCTTGGATGAACCAACGGCAGAAACAAATCGAAGCAGCAGACTTCGAGATTCAACTCGCCCGACATGGTGTTCACAATGCTTCTCTCATTCCTTCTTGCTTGGGCAACCTCAGTTGCCGCCATTACCGTGACTACTGCTGACTCGTCTTACACCATCAACACCGAGAGCAGTTATGGATTCACCACGGTGATCAGCCGGTCTACTTGCGACATCACTTCGCTCAAGTTTTACGGTACCGATTATCAATATGGCAGCACTTATAGTCACATCGCTTCTGGCCTGGGTTCCGCGACTGTCTCCTACACGACGAGTGGTAAGAAAATTCCTCTTGTTTCAACTTGCTTTTCCAACCCTGTGTTACACCGCGATATAGCTGACATATGATTCAAGGTGACTATGTCATTGTCAAGTGTGTGGCCGACAACGATAGCTTTGACCTGACTCACTACATGGTCTTTGCCGACGGCGAGAACAACATTTACATGGGAACGTACACCAACAGCGAACCCACGGTTGGAGAGCTGCGCTTCATCTTCCGTCTGACTGGTCTGACCGAGACCTACCCGACCTACTCGTACGGCGACGTCTCCGACACTGCTGGCGGCACTGCCATTGAGGGATCCGATGTCTACACTGTCAGCGGCGAGACCCGCAGCAAGTTCTACTCCTCCGAGCGGTTCATTGACAACAGCGTCTACTGTGCCACCGACTCTGGTGCCTCGATCCACGCCTGCTGGGTCCGCCCGGACCAGAAGGCCACAGAAAAGAGCTCTGGTGGACCATTCTTCCGTGATATCAACTTGAACTGGGGAGGCAGCTACCACTCTGTCACCTACTACATGAACTCTGGCCACGTGCAGACCGAGAGCTACCGTCAGGGCTTCCACGGCCCATACGTCTTTGCTTTTGCTAGATCGGGCGTCCCCACCGCCAGCAGCTTTAATGTTTCCTTCTTTGACAACCTGGGCCTGACCGGCTACACCGCCGCCTCGGGTCGCGGCTACGTCAAGGGCACCGCCACGGGCGTCTCGAGCAGCTTCCCCATCGTCGTGCACTGGTACAACTCCAACTACCAGGGATGGAGCTACGCCAGCAGCGCCGGGGCCTTTACGTCGCCCGCCCTCGTCGCCGGCACCTACACCATGAAGCTGTACCAGGACGAGTTCCTGGCCGCGACGCAGACCGTCACCGTCACGGCGGGCGGCACCACGACGTCCAACATTGCCGCATCCAACACCATCCTCACGTCGTCGCACACGACCGTCTTCAAGCTCGGCGACTACGACGGCCAGCCCACGGGCTTCCTCAACGCCGACAAGCAGCTGCGCATGCACCCGTCCGACTCGCGCATGTCGTCGTGGTCGCCCGGCAGCGTGGCCAGCACGTCGGCCTCGTCGTGGCCCATGGCCATGTTCAAGGACGTCAACAACGGGCAGAAGATCACCTTTAGCCTGTCCTCGGCCGTGAGCTCGGCCGCCACCCTGCGCATCGCCACCACCCTGTCCTTTGCCGGCGGCCGCCCCCAGGCCACCGTCAACAGCTACACGTGCACGGCGCCCGCGGCCCCCACCACCATCGACTCCCGCGGCGTCACCCGCGGCGCCTACCGCGGCTACGGCGACGTCTACGACTGCGCCCTCCCCAGCGGCACCCTCGTGAGCGGCACCAACACCGTCACCATCAACGTCATTAGCGGAAGCAGCGGCGACGACTTTTTGAGCCCCAATGTGGTGAGTACTTTGATATATATCCTTGTGTAATTGTGATGGAACGCTGACTTGAATATATTTGTTCAGATCTTTGATGCCATTGAGCTCTTCTACTAAAAAAGTGTCAACCTGTGACACGTTCTTGAGACCATGAAGTTTACAAGTCAATTGTCTTCTTGCTCAAAAGTGTGGCCATGTGGAGACAGAGATTGTGGAGATTGTACATAGCTTCTTGTCCATTTATTTGTCTATATTTACTTCAGCTGTATATACTATTCTTTTGCGAATCCAACTATATTCTTTCAATATGTCGTGGTAATGCACCAATATATGCGTATAGAAAAGGATATAATTGGGAAAGTCTGGCGAGATGCCGGGGTAGGCAGTAATGGGTTGAATTGTAAATGGTATTAATTATAATTTTGTTTTGTTTTGTTTTCCCCTTCCGTCAACCAGCCCCAGCTATGAATTCAGGACTTTTACAGCAGGGCAAAGGCAGCAGCAGCAGCCAGTCCAGCAGCGGCAGCGCCAGTGATTCTAGCAGCAGGTGCGCCGGCAGTGCTGGCGCTGGTCGAGGTGGCGGTGCCCGAGGCAGCGGTGCCGGTCTTGGTGGCGGTGCCGGCGGTGGTGGCGGCCGAGCCCGTGCTGGCGCCGGTGGTGGTGGCGGCGGCGGCGCCGAGGACGCTGGTCTGGATGGAGCTGTAGCCGGCGTAGATGCTGGCGAACTCGCTCTTGGCGCTGTCGTCGACGCCGTCGACGTACCAGGCGGCCGTGGTGTAGGAGGTGTCCATGTAGCCGGCCGCGTCCAGCGACGAGAAGATCTCGTCCGAGTTGGTGGCTGTGTAGAGGGCCATGTAGACATTGTCAGCGGCCGACTTGTAGGCGGTGTCTGTCTGCAGAGCCTGCTCGTAGCTACATTTCCAAATATGTTAATTTTTTTTCATCTTTTAAAAGGTATATTTCAGAGGAAATGCGCCTCACCTGAAAAAGGCCTTGGCCAGGCTGGTGGCGGCAGCGCCAGTGGCGGCTGGGGGAATGGCTGTTCCGTAGATGGCGGACAGGTAGCTGGAGGCAGGAATGCTGTCGTCATAGGTAGCAGTTGCGGCGTAGCCATCGTCGCCAGAGTCGGTCATAGTCATCCAGCTATCATCAGTGCTCCAGCTATCGTCGGTGGCGGTGGAGTCGTCCTGGGCAAGAGCCAGGGACAGGAGAGGGGCCGCAGCCAAGAGGAAACGAGCAGAGTGCATTTTGATTTTTTGTTTTGTTATGAAGTTAGAAACGGTTGTTGCTGTCTGGAATCCTGTAAAGATCGCGAGTTCAAAGGTGGAACCGGATCAGAGGGAGGGCTTTTAAGCTTATATTAAGTGTAAAACGAGAGTGGTGCTCGACGAGGAACTGGAGCGACGATCTTGTCAGACTTTAAAAGAATGAATGGTTGAAGAACTAAGTCGGTGTTAATAGTCTGAATAATGAGAGGGAGACTGATGAAGATATTATACGAGATGTCTAGATCATCAAGTTTGCATGCCAATCCCTATTTCCAATTTCTTTTTGGCCTGTTTTCAGGGGCCCGGTCAGGACGGTCAAGCTAAAATAAGAATCCTTCGCTGAGCTGCCTAGAGACTAGCATGTTTATAGTGTAGTATAGGCGTGTATGCGTCTAATAAGAAGCTTGGTATGCCCGATCGCTTCAGGGGCCACAGAGAATTAACCTTCAATTGGCCAGTTTATCGTCGACCCTGTCCTAGTCCAGACAAGCGGAGGCCGTCAGGTAAGCACTAGGCCCATAAGGTAAAGGATTCCAATGCATTCATCCGAAGGCCAGGCACTGGCACGTAGAGAGTACAGGCATAGGGCCAAATGCGAGAACGGCTTGCGAGGGGATTCCAGACCGGCCCAGTGTTCTGAGTCGCCTCGTGGGCCGTTGCGAAATTTAAAGTAAAAAGTCTAGTCTTGGCTTTTTTCGGCTGTCTGCTCCGGACGGGGACGGAGACGAAGCCGAAGTCAAATTGCCGAATCCTTTACAGAATCCTTCAATGGGTCGACACCCATCACACGACTCTAATAATACCTTGAGGCCGCCCAGCGCAATGCAACACAGAGCACATGCACTCGAACGAAGATGCAAGCCGAAGTATAGATTAGACAAGCTGTCTTGTTTGTGCCTCGATGGTATTTGCTTTGAACACAGTTCATTGGATATTGGAATCACGTTGGTTCCAAGATCTAGTCACACAGCAAGAAAGAAATTCTCTTCATGGACGCCCTCGGTCGTACCAAATCTCGGCAAATCTCACATGTGCCTCGCTTCTGCAGGAACAATATTTAGTGCATTGGTCACATTGCCGCCCACCTTGCATTCAGACTATCGCCAATCGAACAACAAAGCGCATCTTATCGTGTGAGCAAACTACCCACTAGTGACGTAAGGATTTATTCTCCTACTTCATCGTCTTTTCGAGAAATCTCTCGGGTGGCGTTCTCCATCTCGGCAGTCGCCTTTCCCTGTGCCTTTCTTGAGAGCCTCAATAATACCGTAATATGCCGGGTGCTTGGTAAAGTCTTCAAACCATAGCAGAGGATTACCTTGGCCGGGGAACACCGCGGGCACCCAACTGAACGGATCATAAAAGTCCCAGATAGTGATGCCGACGCAGGCATCGCTCTGAACACATGCGCTCGTAGCCTAGAAGACATCATTGTCAGCTTCTCAATCTTCCAAGTGCATCGGGAATCCATCTTCTATTCACTCACATTCATGTAAACCTCCTTCTGCCATTCCAGGTTGGTGTCGTTCAACGGCAGATCAATCCTGACATCCAGCTCCGTGTAAGCCACCTCCATACCGAGAGCCGCGTAGGATGCAATCACGGCACTTTGCTCGTCGAGGCTTGGCGCGCCAGAAGCCTGGAAATGGGCCTGCAGACCCACACCGTCGATTCTAATCCCATCGTCCTGCAGGAGCTTGACGATGCGGAGCGCCCCCTCGCTCTTATTGCCCGGCGACTCAATGTTATAGTCGTTGTAGTAGAGCTTGGCGCCCGGGTCGACTGAGGCGGCCGTGGCAAAGGCCAGCTTGATAAAGTCCTCCCCGAGCGTCGTATAAAAGACGGACTCGCGGTACGTGCCGTCCTCGTTGAGGGCCTCGTTGACCACGTCCCACGCGTAGCACTTGCCCTTGTAGTGCTCCATGACGTTGGTAATGTGGTTCACGACGACCTCGGTGAGGGCGTCGGCGGTCCAGTTGGTCGACTCGACCCACGGCGCCAGTTGGCTGTGCCACACGAGCGTATGGCATCTCTGAATGAGATGGTTTTCCTGCGCAATGTCGGTTACAATGTCGCCTTCCGTAAAGTTGAAGACACCTTGTTCCGGTTCGATGAAGAGCCACTATCGATGCATTGTAGGTTAGTATCCGTCCTGTGTATGTATGCGTCTTCTTTCTTTTGTTCTTTTCTCCTTGGGCTGTGATGTACACACCTTTTGTCCGTTGGTCGCGGTTGTCTGGCCAAACTCGTCATGATCTCTGAGAATGGCATCATATTGGGGATACGATGCCTCCAGACCAGCGCGTTCCCGCTGCCCAGGAGAATCCGTCGCCGCACCGAAATACTTCAAGCCCGCTTTCTTGGCGTAAAGATTCAATTGCGCCGAGATCAAGGGCAGAGAAGCCACGGCCAAAATTAAAGAATAACGCATCTTTCTCGTCCGCGACTTAATTGACCAAGGATAAATACAACAATTACCATGAAACCTTCATCTCGATCAGATCTCTGGAAACGGCATACCTTGGTGATATATACACCTTGCAACATGGTGTGGATCGTCGCGCAGCCCTTCTTGGCCTCCCCTCACTTACTCCAAATTTCCCCAACCAAAACATTTGTGATGCTTAGATCACCAGACAACGGTTCGCCATGGGGATAGATCCCGAAAGTCTGGTTCTACACCATGCTTTTGACATGTCGTCCGTATGACCGCCATGGTAGCGAGATCAGCAAAGACAAGCCATTGACGAATGAAAGAGTGCCCTTGGGCTCCAGGGGTCAGGGAAAAGCGGATGTAGCGCCGAAAAGTTTGGTTCCCGGCTAATATCAAGATCGTGGTCGTCCGGGTAAATAGAGGCTTGCCACTTGGCATGCACATGTCGACAAGGCATTTGGGGAACCTTTGCAGTGCGGAGTAGACACGCGAGATGCACGAGCTTACCATTGACCCGAGATTATGGAATCGCCTCATCTGTCACTGCACCCCAAAGGCTCGGCTGAATGAGGGGGAGCCAACAGCCTCCTTGACATGATAAGTAGAATCCGTCATCATTCATGGAGAATGTATTGACATAATATGCTTTTGCAAATATCAAATCCCAAATTCTGAAAGTCTTGCGCGTCATACATTCAGTTCTGGCAACCAAGATGGGAAAGTAGCGATTTGACAAATAACTATCAAGTGTGTCTATTTTTAGTCTGGCGGGAAAATCCAGGTTGGACCATTTGATTCGGATACCTGGACTTGTACATTAGTACAAGTAGGAATTTAGGAACTCTCACTCGACTCAGGGAACCACTCCTGAACGCGCGAAATCAATGAGACTGCGAGTAGAAGATAGACAAGAACGGACCAAGTATGCGTTTGAACATCAGGTTCTAGATTTCAATGTTTCGGGATAGCTTGAGACAGCCTGTCCGCTGCAAACGGCTATGGGCGTTTGTACCAGCAATAATTTTATTCTTCCTTTTCGAATCGGCGTCCAACTAGGCTGAACGAACGAGCTCCTGACATACTTCTCTGTAACACGAGGGGAGGTGCAATCGTTGATTACAAACGTATGACATTCAAGCTACCATATCGATCCGAATAGCTGCATAGATCCGGCTCATCATTATTTAGTGACATTAACCTTCATAGCAGATTGAATGCATGGTGTTTTAACATAAAGAAGAAATGCAAGCGCGTGGTTTACCGATACGATGATCATTTTAAGTATTGTTTAAACTTGAGTGATCGAGAATATTTTTTATATCGATGATAAGTGGCCATAGACCAGATCGCCGTCGTCGAGGAGTCGTCTAGGCACAAGCATACGATGTCAACTGTGATATTCAATTGGAATATCGACTATCTCAAAATTTAAAATACGTGGGATGATAGGAGCCGTGCAGTGAGAGTGAGGAGAAAAAAAAGTTCGAATAGAGTGTCCACCAAAAAGCCAAGGCTTGAAGATTACCCAAGTTTTGAACCCAGGGTCTCCATTCCCACAGCTTTTCTTTTTTGGTGATAGGAACCGGGATCTTTTCCAACTCAGCTAAGCTGCCAGAGTCGTTCTCAGTCATTTCCCAGTTCCTGAAACTTCAGTGCATAATCCCGCCATATTAACCGTTTGCACTAGAACTGGAAGCTGGAGCTACCGACCAACCACTCTAGTCCTATAGAAGTTGAAGGCGAGCTCTGCTGAGTGGCTTCATTCAAAGCTGTAATAAACGACGTGATGTAAATCTTAGCCGGACCAACGTGGTCATTCCCCATTCCCCCCAACAAAAGTCCTCGTTTGCTATTTCCTCTAAAGCCAACCCTCACTGCCTGCAGACACGCGTTTCCGGATTTTCCGTACCGTATTGTATGAACACGTCATGCAATTGTCACGGAATACAGCCATATATGGGACCTGGTGAGTTTGTGCCGTTTGCAATCCAACCCAAGTGTGTCGTTTGATAATCTAGTGACTATTCAGATGGCATGCCTCATAGTACTGGCCTGAGTCTCTTAAGATTGCATCAATAGACCGTATACGATTACGACGTTGTCGATTATGATCAAAGTAGCCAATCGTGCTTCAAAAACTGTTCAACGACAAAGACATCTGTCAAACAACCGTTGAGTCATCTTCCAAGCATATAAAGTCACGCCTGCAGCAGAACCACCAAGATCAGCTACGTTATGGGTCCAATAAGTGAAAATAGATGCAGACTGCCCAACCCTTTCCCCGCCGCTCCAACAAACGCCGTTACATTGACGTATGCCCTTGCAGTTCTACTTTCTCCCACTCAGAGCGACTCTGGAGGTCTTCCGTCACAGTGTTATCAAGATTCAAAACTTTCCCCAAAATGCCTTATTTGACCTTTCTGAACCTGCGATCCTAAACGCTCCCAAGTCTCAAACTGATGCAGGGTGGCAGCCTTAGGCGCCAGCCCCACCAGTAGGTAGATAGCCGGTGGTGCAGCTTGAGCTTGGGTGAGCTTCCCTGCTTCCCCATCTTACCAGCTTCTTCGGTAGTTATCAACAGAGTTGATTCCCATCCCCCATCACAAACTCCTTTGGAAACCACTCAGAACCCCTACTCAAGTAATCCTTCAATGATGGCTGCTGAATGTGCCAAGTGCAAGAAGTCGGGCGTTGACCTCAAGAACTGCGCCAAATGTCGCTCCATATCTTACTGCTCGCGCGACTGCCAAAAGGATGACTGGAAGGTTCACAAAAAGTCCTGCGCCAGCAATGCTCAGCAAAACCTGGGCGGTGGCCAGCAGCAGGGTAGTGGCACCGCGACGAAGCAGCAAAAGGGCCTCGACGGCGGCATCGCCAAACCCTTCACGGCCCTGCACAACCGCACGTGGCTCCACAACCGCTCGGACAAGGACACGTACCGGGTCCTCATCGACTCGTACCGCCTCAAGATGACCGACGACGTGACCTTTGACGGGGGCCCGGAGCGCGACTCGGTCTACACGGCGGCCGGCAAGGCCGACCCCTTACCCGGGTTCCGGCGCTACCTCGAAGCCGCCAAGGCCCGCGGGAACCTCCTGCCGGCCTGGTGGAGCGACGAGAAGCAGGCCGAGTGCGAGGCCCTGTGCAGTCCCGGCGGCGAACCTTGGTATGATCTGACCCACCGTGTTCAAAAGGCTCAGTTCAATGACCACTACGGCGACGGCCAGTTCGCCATGCAGCTGCGCATGATCCGCGAGCAGATCACCGGCAGGGGACCCGGAGGACAGCCGGGCGAGGGCATGATTCGCATGCAGATGATGATGGAAGGTGGCGGACTTCAAGGGCACCACTCGACAGTCATTGATACCACAACTGGTCGAATGTCTTGAGCTCTGGATTGACTGAGCAGGCTGCACGACGTGCTGAGATTGCGTGAGATGGATGTTGGTGCAAGTTGCAGACTATACATGCAGCGGAGATAGCAGTTCAGGATCATGTGATTGGGCGATTCTGCAGCTAACATAGCGGCAAGTAAGATTTTGGCTGTGGATAGTGTGTCAGACGATTATTCCCTTGCATACCATGCAGTGATGATCACCGAGACATGTTCCTAAGTGGCTGCGATTTGGTTTAAGATCCACAAGATCCAGTTCACGCAATGGCGGAGATTGATAAGAAAATAAGAAGTGAGCAAACAAGGCGCCTCAAATTGTATTAGTAGCTGTCAAGGAAGTACAAATACGAGTTATGTCAGATTCATAGTGAGGACAAAAGTGACGGTCTCTGCGGCTGAGAATCCTTCCAGTAAGGCAACGGCTGATGCGGCGCAGCAGTAACAAAGACAATTGTCTTGTCAGATCTGACCAACTGTCATTCTTACAGACGGAAAAGTTTTCAAGCTTGTGACTTTTCTCATTAACTCTTTAGAAAAGGAATAGTTCTGTGATTCACGGCGAGCCATTCAACGATTTTTGAGATTATTGGTGAACAAGATGATGGAACATCGCCGTCGGGATCGGCTATCCCAATCTTCAGCCGCAGACACTAGCATATCCGCATCCGGGAAACAGGACCGACCGGGGAAAGTCTCCGGGGGCGGCCGTCTATTCTCGTGGACAAGTATTGTCGCCGTCCTGCTTCTAGGTCTGGCCGCGTCGCAATGGTTGCGGAGCACACCCGCGGAGCATCCGCCGATGATTCGGGGCAAGGACAACACCGTCCTGTTCCTCGCGCACGCCGAGTCCGGACAGATCAACGTGCAGCTGGCCACCATACAGGCGCTGGCGCAGGCCCACCCGGAGATTGACATTCACATCGCCTCGTTTTCTACAGCGGCCAAGCATGTGGAACGGGCCAGGACCTTTGCGCTCGCCAAGACGCCTTCCGCCCGCGGCATCACCTTCCACGAGCTGCCGGGGCCGGACCGGGGGACCGCGATAATGCACAGGCTGGGCTGCGACGGGCTTTCCGTGGACGAATGCATTTCCCACCCTCCCGGGGCCGCAGGCGCAACCAGTCTCGTCTCTCAGCTCGAGGTGGCCGTCATGAGCTGGAACGGCACCGAGCACCTCGCCATCTACGAGGAGATTATTCGGCTCGTGGGCGAGATCGACCCTGCAGTAGTCGTGCTCGATTACCTTCATCGTCCTGGCGTTAATGCTGTCCGTCACCTGAACCGGGCTCATGTGATGATAACACCGAACGCCCTGTCAGATGTCGTCACGTTTCTCCAAGATTATGGTGCTGGACTCTGGAAATATCCTGCGTAAGTGAAATCATTCTAGATTCTAGTGTCCATCGGACGTGCGAATTCGCAGCAAAAGTTGATATGCTGACACAAGCACGCAGTCTCGGCACGGGCTTTACGTTTCCCGTGCCCTGGTACCAAGTCCCGGAAAACCTATACGTCAACCTGAGGTTCATCTACTCGGTCATGTTCAAGCCCCTCTCGCGGGACAGCGTGTCCTACCTGCGGAGCAAGGGCGTCGAGCTCGTCGAGCTCTTTGACCTGCGGCCCGACGCGCTCTTCATCTCGCAGACGCTGCCCGAGGCCAGCCTGCCCGTCGCCAACGTCCCCGCCAACGTGACGGCCGTCGGCGCCCTGCTCCTCGACTCGGGACCCGCGGCCCAGCAGGACGCCGCCTTGGTGGGGTGGTTGTCGCGGGAGCCCACCGTCGTGGTCAATCTGGGCAGCCTCTTTACGTACAGCGAGGAGCGGGCCACGACCATGGCTGTGGCCGTTCGGTGGTTGCTTGAGAATACGGAATTTCAGGTGGTGTGGAAAATGGCTCCTCATGGCGATAGTAAGTGGTGGATTCATGAAACTCACCCAAAGGTTTCACATGAGACATGCTAATCTCGCTGGGCAATGTAGTTGGCGATTCATACGCTGCCCCTCTTCGAGATTTCATTCAACAGGAAAGACTGAAGATATTCGATTGGGTGCCAATCGATACTTTGGGCCTATTGGAGGCAGGGAACGTAGTAGCATTCATCCACCACGGTGGAGCGAGCAGCTTCCACGAAGCTGTCGTGTAAGTCTCGACACACCGCCCCATTCGTTAGAATACTTTGTACTTACATGAGAACAGAGCTGGTGTCCCACAGGTGGTTATTCCAATGTGGGAAGATTTGTACAATTTTGCGCAGCTGGCGGAGGACTTGGGTATCGGCATCTACGCTTGTCGCCGAACGGCTCCAGCCTGGACTGTGGACGAACTCGTGGATGCCTTTAGCAAGGTGGTTATCAAGACACCAGCAAGTCTAAAAATGCGCGTGACGGCCCATCGTATTGGCATGCACTCGAAAAAGATACCAGGACGGGAAGTTGCAGCAGAAATGATTGCTAAAATGGTTATACCACAATAACGATTGTCATTGTCATTGTCACTGGTATGGTACGTTATCCAGATAGTTTTGTGTTTTTCTTTTGCTCTCCAGTCATCGAGGACGCGCTACCAATACAGCATATTGCCCTCTGAATCTGCCATATCCCCATAATTTGCGTTTCTTGCAAGCCATCTTGATTACCAAGCTAGAATAAGATTATCTACCAGTATGTCGCGTAAGATGAATTACCCGACACAAGTTTTACAAACTCATCTGCGATGATTTCGTCTATATACAAAAATCAGCACATATCACACTGAACGAAGCGCATCGTGATGGTCTTACCTGTTCTCTCAGATGGGTGGAGTTCGTCGTACCACAAGAATGAAGCCAAGGTTTCGTTTGAATCCGTACAGCTTGAGCTATCCACTGTGCAATGGTGATAGTATCCGGTTGCATTGGCTGGTGCTTCGAGATAGCTCTCAGGGTCGTTGCGAATGTCGAGTATCAATTGATGGACGTTGAAGATGGTGACGGTAGCCTCTGGCCAGCGCGACTTGATCTTAGTCTCGACAGGTACGCCATAGTCGAATATCGTGTTGACAGTGGTCGTGTACTCCTTCATCTTCTGTTCGTATTCCGTCATATTGTAAGTCTCCTTGTCTGTCCAGTAGTGATCGTTGCCAACTCCGCCGTTCTGTGGTGCTGCGTAAAGAGGGGAATACTCCAGCGGTGCCTCATTGAGCAGTACAAAGTGGCGGCCGCCAGTACTGTAGATGGTGTCAAACACCTGCCAGATGCACTCAATAAAGTCGGTGATGGTGAGCCCAGTCTTTTGCGAGTCTGTGAGAAACGCATTGGTCCCAAGATCATTTGTGCCGATCCAGAGTGCATAGACCGTATTGTTAGACTCGCGGTCTGTGTAGAAGGTGTTTGTACCGGTCGTCTCATTGACATAGGCGATATCCTCAAGGAAGGAGGGAATCTCGTCTTCTAGCACTGAAGGAAAAGTTCGGTTGATCCCAGCCAGGTATCGCGAGAAGATTTCATTTGAGCAGAATGCACCGCTCACTAGATAAATGTCAACACCCGAGCCTGCTTCAGGGCCGCTTTTGATTGTGCAGGAGACATGACAGCCCTGCATTATTCGCTTATTCACGGGAGCATCTTACCAGCATAATCATAGTATTTTGCACCTAATGCCTGCGATACAAAGTGACCCCAAGCATAGCCACCGGTGGATGTGAAGTTACTTCCAGACGTTGAAGTTGCCGGCGGCGGCGTACTACCATTGTTGGCAGCGTAAGCAGACAAGCGGCCCTCGTCCGTGTAACTATCGCCAAACGAGACCAAGTTGGAAACAGTTGTGAGTGACCTTCTAGCACGCGATGAAGCGAGAGCACCGCTGGAAAGGAGGAACGGAAGCAGCTTCATGGTCTCGAATTGCAAGGATGGGCTGTGAGAGTATCCAAGGAAGATTAAAAAGGGCAACACCGCCAGGCTAGGCTACGATTCGTTTTATTTATGAGCCCGTCCTTCCATTTCGTCCTGCATTCTTGTGCGTCCATTCAGCCGGGACTAAAGAGGATACTGCAGAGGTACTGTCGTAAACGACCAGTCCTCAATTCCCTGCCACTGAGGGGTATAAGAATCGAATACTTGCAGATCCTTGAACTACGTAGGTAGTATACTGGATCGGACGGGCGCCATGTTCGGCACTTCGGGTACGTTCCCTTGGGTACCACGAATTGACCGATCTACGTACAGTAGGGATCACCCATCCACGGCTGCTGGTTTGGTTGGAGGAGGATCAATGAGCCGTGCAAGTGATGTTACATCCGCACAAGCAGGTTTGGGGAAACGCGGAGAAGTTGGAGATTCTATAGTGGTAGCCAAGGCGGGACGATGGCGCACCCCAGCCTCTATTTTGGTGTTCGTGTCTAGCGGTGGGCAAGGACATGGTCGCCGTCCGATGACGAAGGGAGATTTCGTGGTGATCGTAACCCGAGGACCTTGTCAATAGTCGACTTGTTTATATAGTCATGATCGCGAAATATTTGTTGTACCATGGATTCTGGGACTTCCTTACGTCCGGTCGTGCCATATTGTTCGACTCAAAATTGCTGCAATTAACTGTGCCTTGGAATCATATTTGGGCTCTAAGCTCGTCCAGGGTATGCTCGCAGCTTACTGGAAATTGCGGCCAGACTCACTCTTTGTTGTATTTAGGTAGGTGCGCGGATGAGTAAAATTGCTGAGCACAACGTGATCACCGTTTCCGGCAAAATTGCCATGAGGCAGTAAGTGCCAAAATCATTTTGAAGAGGCAAGAATGAAATACGTGAGTGTTCGTCATTGTCCAAGTATGACTCTTCCCTTAGGCGCCACTGCTGCCTGCAAAAGGTGCCAAACTGCGCAAAGAACACAACTAAAATCTACGGTTGTTGCCGTAATTCTAGGTAGAAAGGGGCGCTAGCTAGTGACTGCCAGTGGCTGCCTACAGGCCCTGTTGGTGCCTGCCCTAGATGAGTGTTGGGCGAGCCTAAGGATCCACTCACCGCCCGGGGCTACTGCCGGCAGAATCCTGGACCCCACCAGACTTTCTGCTATAAAATCAGCTCCCCTGCCACCGGGCCACTCTTGATCTTGATCCTTTTCTCTCCATCTTAGTGCACGGGCGTTACGCATGTCAGTGAGGATTCGTCCGAGACTGCGTTTTTGCTAGTTGAAAACTATAACTATGACCACTCCTACTTGGCTTAGGCTGGGTAGGGAATTTTTGGCAACCCATCACATCTCGTGTCAAGAGATTATCTTTGTCTTTCATCACTCTCGTTCCCTTGAGGACCGAAGCGAAGAAGGAGGTGGCAGCAGTGTTGAACCAGGCGTTCTGTTGAGGAGATATGAGACGTCAGAGATTGCTTACGTTGTTGCGCTCGCCAAGCTACGCTCATATGTAAACACCGTTTGCACCTGCGTTCTCGACAACGTCTGCTCCAATTCTCTGATGTTGCGAAGCAGTGAAATGCGCTGCGTCACAAGCAAACACGGAGCTTGCCTCTGCCCACAACTTTCTTCAGCCACACCTACGTCAAGTCAACATGGCAGCCAGGAAGCGCTCAGTCAGTGCTTATTCTTAACCATCGCCATTATCAGCATTCTCGTGACTATCACTGACGCCCACCGAATGTAGGAAATTTTCGGAAAACAGGTCGGCAATATCATGGGTCCCGATCACGTCGAGCATGTCATTGATTGAGCATGGCTGGAAGTCAAAGTCCATACTGGTCTGATCTGACGTCTGTTCGACCGACGTCATGGGTTTCGCTTCGATCAAGATGTTGACCGGCTCGAGCACCTGTGACAGATGTGTAGCCCCCGTCTCCGCGACGACGCTGACTTTGGCTAGCGACTTCAGACGAGCCAGGCCGCCACGAGCTGCCTGAAGACAACGCTCTTTGCTCACGTCCTTATGTTTACCGAAACTCGATCCAAATACAGAAGCTTTGTCCAGCTCGCCAGTGGAATTTCTGCTTTCCGCTTTTTGGCCCTCTGCAATACACAAACAGGATAGAAGGACTGATGCCTCGAATATGGGGACGATGACCCCAATCGATCGTCCCTGCAACGGCTCCAGCATGTTATGAAGAGTCGAGATCGCTTCAAGCATATCCGGTGCTGCGCAAGCGAGTGTCCGGCGTTGCGTTTCGATGAGTACCTGCTTGTATGCGGGCAAACGCTCAATCTCGTCAGGTTGTAGCAAGAGCAGAGGCCGAAAATTTTGACAGATTGACTCGTATACTGTTGTCCGCAGTAATTGTCGCTGCAGCAGCAACCATCGCATTTGCCCATCCCATTGACGATCAGGCAAGTCCAAGGCAAACGGAGCTGGGATGTTGCTGATAAATTCTTTCTGGAAGATGTTCAACCTGTCCTCAGCCGCAAGTGGCTCAAAAACTTCGTCTGGTGATGACCTGCATCTGTGTTGTTTCCAGAACGCGCTTAGTTGAAGTTGGAGAATACGCTCCACGAACAGATCTGGGCCGTCAAAGTGATGCTGGTCGACACCTGGGGACAGACTCATTCTTGGTATGATGTCTCCACGGAGCGTTTGTGTTAGCAATGGCTCGCGATCCAGCTCACGCAACAAGATGCTATTGTGTAGGAGTTAGCCACCAAAACCGATACGTTTCTCGCTACGAAACGTGACGCTCACCCATCCCAAATATAGAGATTACAGTATACCCTTCGTCGCATTTCCCTCTCCACTTCATCGATGTCGGGCTCTGTTGATGTTTGGGATACTTGATGATATCCGAGCCCGTGTGTCATGCGCACGGCTTGGTCGAGTAACGCCCAAACTTTGGTCATTTCCCCGTCGCATGACATGTTCAGACCAGTGAAACAAAGATGCTGGACCCGAAACAGAGACCCTCGTGGACTGGTAGAGGCGGATAGCATGGCAAGTCGGTCGCCAACATCGATGCATGTGCTTCTGACCGAATCGAGGGATAAGGTACGAATTGATGCTCTTGGTATGTCGTGCGATGGCATGAATTGAGTAGCCAGAGCAGCTATACTCAAAATAAGGGCAGCAAATTCAGAGTCGGCAACGCTGGGGTTGGTCTTTGTAGATTTCAGATCAGGCATACTAGCCCACCAACTTTCGTACTGGTTCAAGAATCTAGGAGGGTATATAAGCTGGCTCGTCCAGTTCAATTCGGCAATGAAAAACTGTATCAAGGTGTCAAGAATATCACGAGCTGGCATTTGATCAATCGCTTTACGGAAAATATCTACCCGATCCGGTGACAGGAATATTTCAGTGCTGCGCAGATCAAGCTTGGGGACAGGTTTGGTCCATGCTTGTGGTGAGTCATTTGAGAGAGATGACGGCAGCCAATTCGCGTTGAGTCCATGTGAGTAAGGCAACTCACCAGATTTTGAATCAATCCGAGGGCATTGGTCCTGCTGTTTCCAGAATAACCATATGTATCTATAAGTGATGCTGGCTGGGAGTCGCGATTGGACGGGGAGGCCAGATCTGTATCATATTCTTGGATTGCCGAGATCCTGCTTGAACACTAGCAGATCTACCAGTCCCCGTCAATGGCTCCATGTCTCCAGCTTCAAGCAGACCATGGGACTGGTAGGCACATATCTCAGGCCTCCGGCGCCGCGTGCAATGATTACACGGGTATTGCCGATTGCACTAGATGACAGAACCGAAGTCAGCAGTGTCCTAATGTGGGACTGGTAGTGTCGTTGTCATACCTTTTGCTTCCTGGAATAGCATGGCATGCATGAGTTGACCGCGCGTTTTCGTCGGTGTTTTGTGATGTCGGCCATTGTAACACTTGACACTCCAGCGAATCAAATCGCAAACCTGCGATACAGGATCGTACTAAGACAGTATAATCACTTCACGAAAGATATCTGTTTTAGTCATCAAACGAACTCCCTTTCGCATTCAGAGTTGAATTCGAGGCTTGTTTCTTCAGAGGTCCGCAGATCCGTCGGTCTCAGCTACTGCGCCGTAAGTCACTACAGAGCGCATCACATGATTGGGCGCAGGCTCCAGCGGGACGGTCGATCGGTCAGTCATTGTCTTACAAGGATCATAGACAGTAGGCCACAATTTTAACGATTTGGAAAGTGAACTTGGCCTTCGTGATCTTGTGCATCCTCTTCAAACGAATTCGCATTTGATCATGCTTGTAGAGTCATCACTTACTCGAGGTTTTGGCAATTCCCCCCTCCCAATCCCCTTTTCGGGCGTGGGCTCGCAACAACTTCTGAGATTCATTATTGCAATGAAGCATCGTAGTGAAGCGTCGTAGGGCCACGGTAGGAGTACATGTCGTGCATGACTGTCCAATCGCGTTTCTTTATGATTTGATGAAGCTAGTATTGCAGTGAAAATGTCGACCCAGTGAAGCCAATCGCCCATTACATTTTGACTGGGATAGCGTCTTCTTTGCGAGGGTTAAAATTGCAGTGAAATGAGAGCAGAGGGGGCCGAAAAATTCTCGCAGTCTGGTTAGCCTCGTTGCATAACAATCTAATGTGCAACGTACCTGCAGTAGTTGATCATACGCTGCTCCCGTCTTCAAGCCTTGGCTATGGCATCTGGCGGCGCTCATGGGCTGGCAATTCCAATTGACAACTCCCTGCCCCGTATGATTCCCATGGTAATGCATACTCGACGAAATGGACGATAAATCTATCACTGGCTTTGCTGGATTCGGTCCTTTGGTCTGCTGTAATAAGCTGAGTTGGAAATTGGCAAGGACATATCACTGTGGCCGAAACCAACCGATGTTTATTCACTGTGGATGGCGCATGATAACGTGGACTATTCCACAGCTAAGTGGTTGTGTAGCGGCCGTTAAAGCCGAATTTCATCGGCTGGCTGAACATGTGTCATCTGCCCCATCGGCCGGGAGCAGCAAAACATTGCAGATATAAATCAGAGCTTTACAATTCGAAGGTTCCATTTTCTACAAAGCAAAGATCAGAACTGATATTCATGTTTTCAAAGATTACTTTTAGAAAGCAATGAAGATAATCTTTGCTCTCATTGGACGCCCTTGCAAAGTTATAGTCAAGCCATAAATTCAGTACACGAACATCTACTGAAATACCAGCTACCTTCAGGTATCTAAGTAAAAGCTTTTTCACATACAGAAAATGGGAACATATCCGGGCTTCTTCTACCGTCAACTCACGTTTAAACCAAAGCCCATCGACAAGAGCGTGCGACTTGATGGCAAGACAGCTATAGTTACCGGCGCCAACGCGGGACTTGGTCTTGAGGCGGCAAAGGAGATGGCTGCCCATGGCTTGACTCGGCTCATCCTCGCCGTAAGAAGCGTCGATAAGGGCATGGCTGTTCGCGAGGAGATACTCGCTCAGACGCCTGCAATCGATGTCATCGTATGGACTTTGGACCACGAATCATTTGCCAGTATCGAGGAGTTCGGGAAACGTGTCGCAGGGCTTAATCGTCTGGACATAGTCATCCTCAACGTCGGCGTTAAGAATGTCGACTACGTCCAGTCCAAGACTGGACACGAATCTCACGTTCAGGTAATTTCGTACCAGTAGAACCAGCGTCGCGGTGTACAGGATTAGCTTGATGCTCACTATAGTTCAGGTCAACCATTTGGGCACAGCTCTGGTGTCTCTACACATGCTGGAGCCTCTCCATCGCACGGCCGAGTCCATCGGTGTCCCGGGTCGACTGACCATTGTCTCGTCCGAGAACCACTTTTGGACCAAATTCCGAGAGCTGCGAGGCCCAATGCGCTGGCCGAACTGGACGCGAGCCGTACCTGTTTCCGGGGCCTGGACAAGCTCAACATTGAACGCTACAGCACCAGCAAGCTGCTCAACGTCTTGTGGTCGCGGCAGCTGAGTACCCTGTCAGCGGCGCTGGGTCTGCACGTTACCATCAACACGGTGAACCCTGGCTTCTGCGCGAGTTCATTGCACAGATCTGACTCGACGGCCAGCAGGGCAGCCAATCTGATTGCTTGGACAGCCGCTCAGGGAGGACATTGCCTCGTGGATGCCGCAACTGGCCATGGGAACCAGCATGGGGTTTATATAAGCGAACAAGCTATGACGAGGTGAGTTGGGACAGTTTACCAAACTAGAATGTATGTTTGAATGTGCTTGTTGGCTGACTGCTTTCTCGTTGCAGTCCCTCGGCGTTCGCGCTATCCTCTACAGGCGCCGAAGCGGAGACAAAGATATGGAAGGAGACGATCGAGGTCTTGCGGAACGAGGCTCCCCCAATTGCTATCATGGACAGGCTATAGTCTAAAGGTGGTTAGGCAGCATACCGTGGATGGTATAGCGAAGCACAAATCGTGTGAATGACCGGTCGGGAGTATAGTTTTCCTCGAGGTTGGTTCTTGCTTCTCTACGATGGGTAGACGGGTAATAAGGCATCGGCCTCTAATTAGTACAGAGTATAATAGCTTAAATCTGGTCTCGTTCGGCATAGTGTGACGCCCGTAATCTCAATCATGGCCATATCCGCTGATTGGGTATCCGGCTGGCTGGGTAGGTATTATATATCCCGCCCTGCCCCACGATTATGGAGTCTAAATCGGATTGTCTAACTGTAGCCCCATTTCATAAAAGCATGTGAAGAAATCACACGTGGGGGAGATTCCAGGCAAAACCTTATCATTGAGACTTTGAAAGCAAGGTCGATCTTCCTCCTTATCTAAGCAAGATTGACTCTCAGGCACACTATGAGCTAGCTCTTGGCACCGAAACTGCAATAAGAGATAATGCATGGGGTTGATCTCCTCATATCTGTCCCATGCAGCGTAGGGAGCCAGACATGAGTATAGGCTTTTCGCTGCTTGGAGTTCGGCCGATCCTCAACTATATGAGCTCTTGCTGGAGTGCAATGACATGATTTACAGTTGAGTCCTGCCATTGCATTTTACTTGATGTGCCGCGGCATTATGGGGTACGTATGTTGTTCATGTATCGAGCGCCACCCTTCCATAGGTCTGCGAGAATTACATGACGCTATCTGCTGTGCTGTCCAACTGAAGACATGACAAGAGGTTAGAAATGAGGTTTGATTGAATTGATCAAACTTTTCTTATGATTATTTCTCAAATATTCTTTGGGTTTGAACATTGAATAGCGACAATTGCAACGTTCGCAGTTCACAATCGCTGGAAACGGAGATCCCCACACACGCAACCAGAAGCCCATTTGATGGTTGGGCTACCTTGGCTGGTCCCTCCCTCGCCCGCCACAACCTTAAAAATGGAGGGGGATGGAGGGGTCCTCGTAATGATTCCATGCACCAGTAGAAAAAAAATTGAATGCAGGTGCATTGTGTAACGCAAGCGGCTCAAATCGTATCAGATCCCTCTGCTAATTGAAATCTTGTTCGGCCTCCGAGCCAAAGAATTAAGCACGAAAAGCAATCTCCAGTTGATGACCAAGAAAACAAAATGCGGTAGTACAGCGTCGCGTCGTGTTACGCATGGCCGCATGCTCAGAGATCCACCCGCGTGCTGCTGGGCGATGCTGGGCCAGAGGGAAAACGGAGGTTGGGTCCTTGCTAAGCCAGCTTCGCCAGGCCCTCTCGGCCCTCTCTACCCTCCATCATTGATCCCCTCCCAACCTCCCGACAAACCGTCGTATTTCATATCTCCGATTTCAACCAAAGCTGAATTGGACCCTGTTTCTGATCGCTCCCTGGTTTTCTTACAATCTTGTGTAGATCTCTTCTCTTCTCCCCTATCACTGACTCACCGACTCCATAATTAAGAACCCCTCATCGTATGTGTTGTTTTCGACCTAGTACATACACGATCAACCTCTCTTCCATATTCCATACAGCAACGCATATCCACTTATCTTCAAAGGCATCCAAAGCGGGACCGTGGGCAGCATAGTCTACTACACTACCACCACCTACATAACTTAGCCAGCAGCAGCAGCAGCAGCCATGAACGTGACCGCACAGTATCCCGTTGCAGTGCACTCGCCTACCAAGGCCCGTGGCCCTCGCGATCTAGAGGATGTTCCATTCCGGAGCAAGCAGGCCCGGTTCGACAACCATGATGATTTCTACTCTTTTCTGGACAACAACAGAGGCCCCGGCGGAATGACAGCCGGCGTGGCCACGCAGATCCAAATCCCACCGCAGCAGCAGCAGCAGCGCGGAGTGCAATCGCAGGACCAGAACAGCCCCGGCGGCATTGACCAGAGCAGGCCGCCCGTCACAAACAGCTTTGTGCCGCAGCGGACGTCGAGCGGCAGATCTCGCCCGCCCTCGTACTCGGGCAGCCGGTCCGAGGAGATGCTCGTAGACCGGCCTCGCGCAGAGACCAACGGGGTCAATGGTGTCAACGGCGTCAACGGCGTGAATGGCAACGGCCCCCAGAAGCAGAATGGAGACGGCGGCCAAAACCCTCACAAAGTCCAGCGTCAAAACGGCCGTCGCAACGGCGGCGGGCGGCCCAACACAGCGGCTGGCGGCCAACAGCCCAATGGCAACAAGAACTCGCCGCCCAGAAACGGGGCATCCTCACCACAGCACCACCGCAACTCGGCCGATGCCGGCCCTGGCGGCGCAGCGGGACGGCCCCTGTCCTCGGGCTCGCTCACCAACCAGGCCGCCGGCGCCGCCATTGAGCGGCTCAAGAGCCCGAGCGTCATGAGCTGCGTGCTGCAGCCCCTGGACCACAAGGTCAAGGAGTACCAGGGCCTGATGCACCAGGAGCAGGACGAGATGACGCGGCTCGACGACGAGATCCGCGCGCTGCAGGAGCGCCGCTCCCGCGCCGAGATGCGCTACCTCGACGCCAAGAGCAAGCACGACGACTACCTGCGCCAGCACCAGGACGTCGAGCGCGCCCTGCGCGGCGAGCCCCCGCTGCAGAGGGAGCTCCCCAACCCTTCGGCCCAGTCCTCGCGGCCCCTGCCGCAGTCGCAGCAGTCGCACCACCAGACCCGGCCCGTCAGCATCCGCGACGAGGACGAGGAGTTTGAGGAGGACGACTACGAGCCCGAGCCCGTCCGCCGCCAGCTGGACTCGCAGCAGTCGTTTGGTCGGTCGTCACAAAAGGGCGGGTTCGGTGCTCGTTTTCGAAACAGCCTCTTTGGGAGCCGTTGAAATTGGCGGACTTATCTTTCTATTTCCTTCTACTTCATGAGAAACATGTATTTGATATTTAATTTTTTTGGATGACGGGATCTTTTTGTCTTTTCCTTTTACTTTAACGACGTCACGGAGATGATCTACACGGCTTACATAGACTAATCAACCAATGGGAAGGCAAATGGACCGGTCTTGGAGCATTGTAGGGAACAAGTTTGGCAAAGCTTGCGGTGCATGTATCTAATGAGGGAAATGACAAGTAGATGCCGTGACGCAACAATAATGAATGATAGACATTTCCACATACTTCTGTGACGTTACCTCGGTCTATTCCCCAGGTGAAACAAGCTCTAATGGTTGACTCGAAGGTAGGCGTTATTATGACCACTTGCTATTTGCCACCATGATTGATGACACTCAACGTACATCTTGTCCGAGAAGATGGAGTCTTGATTCATTGACTAGATAGCAATTTAGTCGAATACAAATGGGCCATCCTCTTATTTACTCGTGCCTATATGGCCTTGTGTACTGGCTCTAGGCCTTACAAATGTACCTCCTCAGCACATCCTTGTGTAACTCCTTTACATATAGGGGAATCAATAGATCGGAGGACTCTCCCATCCACAGTGTAAAACAGGTCATTAGTAATTGAGAACCTTAATGGCAAGCCCAGGGGACTCTCGATGCCCTTTAGTTCTCGTCAGACATATCTCGGGTGCTCTGCTTTCCGTCCTGTTCGTCAGTATATCCCATGCCCTCCATTTCCTCGGTTCCAGGCATGCCAGCGTGCTGAGATGGGCTTATGTTGGCAAAGGTACACTCAGGATGATGGACGCCAGTTTCAACATTTCTATGGCTGGCGCGAATGCCTTCAAGTCCTGTGGCCATGGAAGGATTGACGCCATGAGCTTCAGCCAGCCCACCGCTGTTGATTGAAAGAGAATTGCAGACCTCTGAGGCAGCACGCGTGATGCTTTGAATACCGGAAAGAACTTGTTCAAGTTTCCAAGCCTGGCGGAAGTATGCGGCTCCTGGGTCTGACGAGCTCTCAACGAAGATCTTCATCTGGGATTCTATGCTTGCTATGCGAGTTGCCTGCTCTCGCGAGGTACTCTTGACATGAAGGATCTCAGTCGCTAGACTGTGAATCATCCCGGCAAGCTGCTGTATGGAATCTTCATGGCTCTGTACAGTAGCCTGCAAACTAGCGACAAGAGCAGTTTGAGAAGCGTCGGTGGCTTGACTTGGCTGCTGACCGCCATCGTGCAGGCAAGAAGCCTGAGGTGAAGGGTGATCCTGGACAGGGGTTTCGACTTGGACGTATTCCTCATGCTCTTGAACGAGATAGCCATGATGAAGTACTGAATGGGCATCCTCATTCAGCATCGACTGGCTGCCATACGAGTCAATTGAAGCAGATCGCATGTCGCTTTGCTGGATGGGCGGGAAGGCAGAAGGCTGCAAAAGGGTTCCTGGTTGTGCAGTCCCCTGAAGTCCTTGGACAACGCTGTTGCTAAAACCCTGCACCGAATCGGGAACAGAGCTGGTGGTAGAGGGAGTGTTGCTGGGCACGGCGTCTGGGTAGAGCCGGCGGAATCGCTCCATCTTGGTGTCGGTATCAAGGCCCCTGCTCGTTCTGCAGCTTCTGGTCAGTTCTCAAATGATCTAAAAATCATTGAAAAGCAAGCATTTAGGTGAGAATTGCCAGGGCTACTTGGGATAATGCAAGCATGGTGGTGGAAGAACTGAAAAGAAAGAATGGAGTAGATGAACAACATCGAGCACTTACCGGCGCGCCATGACCTCCTTCTCGGCCTGTTGCAGCATCTCCTCGCGCACTTCCGGGGATGCTTCTTGGTACTCTTTCTGACAGGTGACCGTTGTCAACTGGCGAGTGATGGCTTTGCTGTCCGAAGCCTGTGCTGCCTCAAGCTCGCGGGTGTAGGGGTCAAGTCTAGCCTTTCGAGCACGAGCCCGCATGGTGTTGCGGTTGGTCGAGTACTCCTCGGGCTTCTTCCTGGGACCGGTTGGATACATTGTGGAGGTGGGCAACGAGATTGGTCGAATTTTGCGTGTGATTATTCCAGTAGCATTGATTATGCCAATAAAAATATTGGCAACTGATGCTGTAATAACATCTGGACCACCCAGATCGATTTTGTGGGAAGTGGAATAACGGGCTGTTACGCCATGTCCCATGAGAGGGAAGAAAAAGCTAAAGGAAACAATGGCAGCTTTTTGAATGATCAACTGGTCACATTGACGCAGCTCACGAAGTCGTCGTCGACTGTGAATTGGAAAGTACCCTGATAGCCCGCAAGAGGCAGCGGCGACCGAGAGAGCACACTTTGAAACAGCCAGGCAACTACCTAGGCCTGGGTAGTATCATTAATTTCCGGCAAAGTTGGCATATATGTTACTGACACGAGATCAGGAATCGCAGACGCACCTGTGATGGTGTGTTTCAGCTATCAAGTTGCAGAAGTTAGGCAGATGGGCGAGGAATGGCCTCTTCAGACACTTTGGCACAGTTATCAATCAGAATCATCTTTCGTTGATATACGCTGGCATCACACTTACCAGACGCCGAGACTCATTTCACCAGTACCAAGATCTGCAAGTTTTAATTTTATTACTGTGAATCAAGTCATCTCTGGCTTGATCTATTCGTCGAGGACTTCTTTTTGGAACGATACCTGATTACTGGTGATGCCAACGAGGATTCATGTCATCAGCCTTGGGAACGATCTTTGACTGCTACAACGGTCCTATCAACTTGACGAGTTGTTCTTCAATTACCAGTGATCCAAGTAGGAGATACTCTGAATGTAGTCGATAAATTACCAATGTCAACACAACGGCATGGTTGGATTTATTTGAGCAAGTCCAAATGCAATGACCAATGCTTCTTCCACGGTTCAGGTGACACTTGGCGTGTAAGCACTCATTTGGGTGACAAAACTTGTTTTTTTTTTCTTTGATTGCATGTTTCCTTCTTTCAGCTCAACTACAATAAGATGTATCCCGTCTATCGAGAGACTCTAGCTGAATATCCTCATGATGTGAGCATTTCTACTCAGTTCAACAATATCGACCAAAGTGTGTGTTCATGCCATTTCGGCAATAATTGTATCGCAGGCAGTACATCCGCTCGCTGAACAGTTTTGCCCTGTCCATTATTCCGTCTACTGCGAGGGTGATAAGTACCTTCTCTGGCGGGTCTACCCGCAATCTGGACCAAGTCAACCAAGTCTTCATCACCTTCTGACGGCCGCATCGTCTGAATCATATCTGGTGGAATATTTCCGTCGAGGGGTGTCGCTCCTCCTTGTACGACTGCCTAAGGACATCTCGTAAAGCTTGTCACCGACTGTCGCCAGATCATGGGAGCACCTGTCCTCGTGGCTGTGGTCTGAAGTGTTGTGGTCGGATGTGTGACTTGATGCTGAATCGCTGAAGATGGAGTCACTGGTGGCGGTTCTTCCCATTGAGCTTTGGCGAAGAGACGCACCGCCGTCCTAGGCAGGTTGAGCATCGCCAGCTCGCCACAAGCCGTAAGGGCCGTCGCAATTCTTCCAAAGCTTGATCGTGCCATCCTCGGAAGCCGTTGCGTAGAGTTTAGTGTCTGGAGCGTAGGCCAACGACCAGACGGGTCCGTGGTGACCCTTGTGAACATCTGCAGGTGTAGTTAGCAATTTGCTATTGTAAATAATTGCTGGTGAGGAGTCAGAGAAGAGCAACGTACCGTATTCACTGTCATCATCCCACTGGTAGACACGAGCCCAGGTTGAGGGCGTGTCCTCTCCGACGATGAACCTTCTGCCCTTGGTGTCCACTGCAACACTGGCAACCTTGTATCCCAGTTTGGTTCGCTTCAACTCGTCCATAGCCTGGGCACCTCCCCAGAAGTAGACCATCTTGCCTGCTGCAACAGCCAAAACCGGAAGACCACCACCAATGTCCGAACCTTCGAGCAGCTCCGGGGCAGGCGAGTTGAACTCACACGAACCAATTTCGCCGTCTAGGACCTCCTCTTTGATTACACTGCGAGATGGAAGATCGAGCCAACGCAAAGTGTTACCAGCAGCGGTCACCAGCACATTTGTGTCTCTTGTCCAAACGATAAACTTGATGGAAGCCTGGTGACTGCCTGCGCCAATTTCAAAGCCGTTCTCGGCCTTGATGGTGATACCATCTTGGGCTTTGCCGTCCCCATTCTCAGGCGAGACAGGGGGTGCAGAGGCTGAAGCTTCCGAAAGGTCAAAGATGCGCAGTTTCTTCTCGTAACCACCAGTGGCAATCAGATCCGAATTGTCGGGTGGAAAGGCAACGGCTCGAACAATATGATTGTGGGAAATCGTGTAATGGCATTCGCCCGTGTGGGGGTCCCAGACCTTGGCGGTGAAATCGGCCGAGGCCGTCGCGGCAGAGAGGGCATCGTGGCTCAGTCTTGCTTGCCAGACTGCGCCCTTGTGTCCGATAAAGGTGCCTATCCAATCTCCGGTTTGGCCATCACGCAGCATGGGGTTGTTGTCTGAGCATTGAATTTGGTCAGCCCCAGCGCATCATAGAGGACGTACGTGATTCTTCACTCACCTTTGCAGGCCGAAATCAAGTAGTAGCCACCATCCTTCTGTAATCCAGAGAAGCTGATGTGGGGAACAGGTCTCGAGTGACCGTGGCAGGTCAAGGGCACACACTGCCTCGGAGCATCGGCGGCCATGGTGAATGCGACGATCGATCGGGTCGTTGGAGATTAATTGGTAGAAGTCAAGGGAAAATTGGCGTTCAGTCGTAAAGTTCGTGGAATTCGTTAAACGTCCAAGACAGATGTTAAGAAGAGGCTCGCAGACGGGAGGTAAACGATGTGGCCCCAAACAGAGGTGGTGATACTCCGGCGCGCAGTGTGAGAATGAGGTGGTAGAGAACTTCTCAGAGTTCTGTCAAGAAGCTTGGATTTGTCTAGAGTCCTGGCGGCCAATGATGAAACAGTGCGGGTCGGTCGTCCCTGAAAAGACGACAGGCTTGAAGTAGCCTGGTTTGCCTGGCCGCGCGACTCTGATGGAGGGGCAGCGTTCTTCACAAGCTTCACCGAGGGCTCACCGAGATGGGCCTTGGATCAATTGGGTTTGGCGTATCTGTTACACTTGAGATCACTTTTGGTGCAGCTCGAGTCAGATAACCATAAACCGATCTTGCGTTTGCAGATGGAATTACTCTTTTACCATCAGGCCTGACTTAAGCAGGGCGGAACTACATAATTAGGTGGAAAATTGAGAAAAACCTTGACTTGTTTGTTGTCGTCATCTTGTTTGATAGAGAGCCCAAGACGGAATTCAGTAATACATATTTTACATGCCTACATATTCGCGAGTATTGACACAGATTGGGCGTACAGTGGACAGGTAAAAGCAACATTGAACCGAGGGACACATGGCGCCTCCTCCAGGGGTAGGTACGGTGGTGGGCGGGCGGGCAGCAACAGCGAATTGACCCCACCACAGCCCGGGGTAGCAGGCATTGGTGACGACTCTAGGTATGGTAAGCTGGGAGCTATGCAAGTGGCGTGTTCTATTGCCTTCTGTTTACCAATTCGCCAACCAGTCAAGTCAGCGGTCCCTTGAGTGTCACTGAGCAACCACTATCAGCTTGCTTGATTGATTTCCATTCTTCTCTGCATTAGAAACTCGGAAATAATCTCACCAAATATTGACTTTGAACTGCCTCTCCTCATTGTCATTCCCGCTACACGTTGATCGCAGTAGCCAAGAGCTCTTGCAGTACCCCGCCAAAGAGCATCACCCGCCGCCACCGTCCCAAAGCAACACTCGCAACCAGAAGTTCCAAGATGGGGGACTTCAAGCTGTCCGCTCAGTTGTCCGGACACGAGAGTGATGTAAGTCTGCTTCAAATCCTTCCAAAACCATTTGAGCTACTCGCCATTGTACCACTCCCTCTATCACTTCTGCTAACCATGGAATAACGCAGATCCGCGACATTGCCTTCCCAGCCACCGAAGCCGTTGTTTCCGTGTCGAGAGATCACACAGCTCGATTATGGAAGCAAACGTCTGCCTCCCCTCCTACCTACGAAGGTACCATAATCAACCAGATCAGCGAATACATCAATGCAGTAACGGTCCTGCCGCCTAACAGCGAGTTCCCGGATGGCCTTATTGTATCGGGAGGCAAGGACCCCTGCCTCGATGTTCGAAAGCCAACCTCGACATCCTCTGATAACGCCGACCGAGTACTGCCTGGGCATGCCAGCAATGTGAGCGCTTTAGCCGCCGCCTCAAGTGGCAAGTACTTTGTCTCTGGAAGCTGGGATCAAACCGCAAGAGTTTGGAGCACCGAGAGCTGGGAGAGCGAAATCACCTTGGCTGGGCATGAAGCTGCCGTCTGGGACGTGCTGCCCTTGAGCGACAATGCCGTTGCAACTGCTTGCGCCGACAAGAAGATACGGATATTTGACCTACGCAAGGCCGTGGGAGGTTCTGTAGAGGCTCGATCTGCCATCTCTACTCCTGACATTGTTCGAGGCTTATGTCGGCTGCATCCTGGCCATCCCACTGGCGCCGAGCTCGCCAGCGGCCACAATGATGGTATCATTCGTCTCTGGACGCTTACTGGCCAACTTGTAGGAGAGCTTCATGGCCACGAAAGTTTTGTCTATCGTCTCAAAGCGTTGCCCACCGGTGAAATTGTCAGTGCTGGAGAGGATAGGACAGTCCGGGTGTGGAAAGGCACAGACTGTGTTCAGACCATCACTCATCCTGCCATATCGGTCTGGACAGTGGCAGTCAATCCAAACACTGGCGATATCGCATCTGGTACAAGCGATGGAGTTGTACGCATCTTTACGAGACACGCCGATCGCGTGGCTGATGCGGAGACCATTCAGTCATTTGAAGATGCCGTCAAGTCATCATCGATACCCCAACAACAAATGGGCGACATCAACAAGGAGAAGCTCCCGGGTCCGGAGTTTCTGACACAAAAAGCCGGTACGAAAGAAGGTCAGGTACAAATGATCAGGGAGGCAAATGGTTCGATATCAGCGCATACATGGTCCATGGGTGCTCAGACTTGGGTCAATGTGGGAACCGTTGTCGATTCAGCAGCAAGCAGCGGACGAAAACAGGCACACAACGGAAAGGAGTACGACTATGTATTCGATGTTGCAATCGAAGAGGGTGCGCCATCGCTGAAACTCCCATTCAACCTTTCCGAGAACCCTTATGATGCCGCTACAAGGTTTATCAACGACAATGAGCTATCTTTGAATTACCTCGACCAAGTCGCGCAATTCATTGTACAGAACACCCAAGGTGCCACCCTCGGAGGATCCAGCAGCGCAGGTGGTCCAGACCCTTGGGGCACGGAATCCCGATACCGACCTGGTGAATCGGAGCCTTCGTCCCGAGCCAAAGCCTTGCCTCAGACTGAGTATCTCAGCATTACTGGCGCTAAGTTTGAACGTATGTTGATGCCTCAATAACTTTGACTTTGGATTGATACTAACTGCGACCAGCCATTTTCAAGAAAATTATGAGCATCAATTCTACCATGGAAGCAGCTGGAAGGAAGGATATCTCACTGAACCCAGATGCCCAGGCTCATTTGACGTCGCTTAGAAAGTCTCTGGAGTCGAACAGACCTGCCAGAAGTGAGGACGAACTTGATATTCTGATCAAGATCTGCACATCATGGGACTACGCAGACCGCCTTGCACCGTTGGATGTTCTTCGGTGTGCGGCCGTGTCCCCTCTCGTTGCTAGCAGTTCGCGCATTGGAAGTCCTGTTCAACTAGTCATCGCGGCTGCCACGACTGGATACCCTGAAGGCGGTCAGCCTAATGAAAATACCATCATGATGGCTTTCCGTACTATCGCCAACCTCTTTTCGAGTTCTGAAGGAAGAAGGCTCCTTTCTCAGCCCGAAGAGGCAGGTCGCGTAGTCAACTTCCTCCGTCTGACTCTTGGACTCAGCGGCTCGAACGCTATTGGAAAACAGAACCGGAACTTACTGATTGCCGTGACAACGGTGGCCGTCAACTATGCTGTACTGTATTCAAAGGGCGGCGGTCTGACAAAAGCCAATATGCTCCCACTCTTTGAGGCAGTTGGGCATTTGCTTTCGACACAGAAGGACAGCGAAGTATTGTATCGATCTCTCGTTGCCGCGGGCACTCTGATCACGGTTCTTGGCAAAGAAACCTCCCAATCTGCACTCAGTTCTGTCACCAGAGCCAAGGACGCAGCTATTGAGCCAAGAGTCAAGGAAGTTGCCGATGAATGTCTCACACTTTTGCGTTGAGACGATCGGGCACATGGAGACATTGAGTCATAAGTAGAAGCCAGACCTTAGAGTATGCTGATGCCTTCTCAAACATCTTCAAGGTATTTTTACTCGCAGAGAACTGGTCTCATTTGCGCAAGCGCCGCGTTCGTAGCGAGGAGCTGCAACAAAATTCCTCATCATATGTGATAATGACAAAACAAGATAATATACAGAGAAGGAACCCCCAAACTAGCTCCGACGTAATGATGAAAATTGATCGGCAACTGTGAAAAGATTTCATGTCTGATTTCTTAATGTGATCACTGGTATTGGATGACAAGGGTGGCAAACTGGTGAGAATGGTTTCATCGTCGAGGTTTCCCCCGTTTGAACCTTCATACCTACAGCCGTTCTCAGTGTTAGAGAAGTTGATGCAGCATTTGTGGAGTCGAGGACTGGTGATAAGTTTACTATAGCTGCTGTCATTAGTCTCAAATCATAGCATATCATAATTCCAAAGAGTGACCATGTCGAACACCCGAAACGGAATTGCGACGACTTACGCGCCCGTTCGTGTGACCACCGGAGCTATTGGTGCTTTTTAGGCCCGTCAGGATCCCTTTCCCCGGCACTTGCCAAGGTACGCGAGCGTTTTCTGTCCGATTACCGAGAAGAGCTCCAGGCACAGAAAAAAAGGGGGCCAAAAAGGCGTTACGGGAAGGATTTTGGAAACTTAGGTGAGTTTTGGGTCGCAGCTTATGCGGGCGCCTACTTCTGACTGGCGTGAGTTATGGCCTGGCGAGGCGGCTTTGAATATGTGTGTGGCGCTCGAGCTGATTCATCTTGGATAGGAGGATTTGACGTCAAGCTCATGAGAGGCGGATGAAAGTATGGTAAAGAGGTGGGTGTGGTATGGCTGTTGCGTGATTGCCTCTGGGTTCGTAAGAGATTAGATTTGGGATCGTGACAGATCGTGCCTATGGGATCTCCTGAGGCTGTCCGTGGTTCTCATAAACACGCTCTGGAATTGAGATACTTATAATTGGAGGTTTGGAATATTGACTGTACTCGCACGATCACAGTTGCAATAGTCATGGTTAATATGATAATGATTCTTGATTTTCAGCAGAAAACTGCATAATCAGGTCTTTCGAGGGGAGTACCCTCCTCGCCGTTTGTGGTATATGATAAACGCGCTCAAGGAAATCCCTCGTTCCTTATACAGCTGAGCTACTCCCAAATGGCGGCTCAGCGGCTTCGTCCTTGGGAAATAATAGAAAGCCCAAATAAATGACAACTCATCCCCAATTTCCGTTTGAACGCCGGTGTAGATGCTAAAATGTACAGATTAAAAAAACCCCCAAGATATGTAACAGCCTCACTTCCCCAACCAGTACTTCTGCCTGTCCTTCATTTGACTCTAGATTTATGCCAGGAGCCATGTCGAAGCGAGCAGAAGGGGAAGGTATCCAAGCCACGAGGAGCTGGACTGCAGGAAAGATGATACGGCGCCGCTGACGGTCGCGTTGGCCGTGCTGCCAACCGCCTTGGTCGTAATGGTATAGATCTCGGCGAAGCCAATGTCGGTGCTGTTGAAGCAGTTGGTCTCGTTGACCTCATTCAGACGGCTGTCACCAGGTTCAACGAAAGTGATATCAACGCACTAGATTGGAACTATGTTAGTCATGATTTTCCTTTTGCGAGCTTTTGCTCTTGGGGACATTTTCGGGGCGAGTAGGCTTACCGAGAAGAGCGCAGCACCGTGCTGAGCAAGCTCCACGACTTGGATGGTCGCGTTGTCGCCAGGGTTGACAGTCAAGTTCGCTGGAAGTGGTACCTGGGGCAGGCAGACTGTTCCTGGGTAGGGGTTCTTGCTCGGACCAAGAATCTGGAAGGGCGAAACCATGGGCAGCGACATGTTGCCGGGGCCACCCTCGGGACCATCGGTACCAATGCCCAAGTTAACGTACAGGAAGGCCGTCGCATGGCCCTGGAACCAACCAGGCTGGAAGGAAATGGCGCCTCCGGTCGTGGGCCAGTATGTTCGGTTTGTGGTCAAGTTCATACCACCGCCTATTCCGTTGTCAGCCGGCTTGTTCTCATTGAGACTTTCAAGGAAAAGAGTATGGAGGATAACTCACAGGGATACATCCACTGCATTCCATATGGGAATTCATCGTTTGTGATCAGGTTGTCACCTCTCCATCCTGGGTAGGTAATAATCGTGTGCGCCGCTGTCAAAGTCGACAGGATTATTGAGATGAAAACTGAGGAACGCATTTTGTATGTGTGTTGTGTAAACGAATGGAGTCCTCAAGTTTTGGTAGGAATAGAATACCAGCAAGTGGCGGTTTATATCTCAGTATAAGTCACCGAGATGCTTTTATTATCGTATTCGCAGCTGCTCAAATGCAACTAGATTGTTGTTTTTGTGACTGTTTGTGTCCTTGCCGTAGCCTGTTCCCCGCTCAAATAAATATATTGGGGATGAAGCTCTGGTGTGGTGTTATGGCCGGGTCGCGATTATACACTCTCACAGATGGCTATGATGAGCTTGGCGTGTGATGCTTCTTGTCAAGCGTGGGTTAAGAAATATTTCCAGAATACTGTAGGCACCCTTTGACAGAAGCAAGATTATGAACTTTGAAAAGAGAAAAGGGACAGAAAAACGGCCGCCCAGAGAGGCGAGCGATGCATTGGGTATTATTTGAGAGATTGTGACAGCGGCCACAGAGCCAACCGCCGAGCTGCAAGCTGCATCCCCTTTGCGAGGGTCCAAAATGCTGTGAAAGCAAAAAGTCCAACGCGTTCCCACACCACCGCATCCCGGACCTGTACAGAGTGCAAAGGCAGATACCTTCAATTGGCCACTTGCGCCCGCACATTTCGCCCAATTTCGAGCAGCAAACAAGTCACTCGCATGGACATGGAGTACTCCAATCGCCCTGTATCCCCTGTATCCCCACCTCGATCACGGCAGCAAGGGTCTTTGATCGCGGGCGGTATTTAATGGGCGCCGCTGGGCAAGGGACCAGTGAAAATCAGAGAATGGGCAAATGCGTTGGCGAGATGTGCAAAATGGTCGAGCCGTGCAGGGAGTGATGGACTCGATACCCTACAAACCCCTGGTCTCTAATCGGATGCGGCCAGTAAATGGGCGCTTACTGGGGGCTGGGCGAGTCGCTGGCAACATGAGAAAACGGTGGTAGACTTGGTAGATTGGCAGCCCTCGAGTATAGCGAGAGGTGATTTGCCAAGGTGGCAGCCAATCAGCTGGGGTTCCACGGCTGGGCAGAGCTGGGAGGGCCCGGGGCTACTGCTAGAGCGTCCAGGGATGTTTTGGGGTCTCTGGCCTCTGAATGGGCAGCGACATGGCACACTGCAGGTGTAAGCGCCGACGACGAAAAGAGCTGGGTCCGGCCCTCTGCCAATCCCATAGGGCGCCTCGTGCGAATTGGATGTCGGGGTTGGAGGGGCGAGGTGGTATCCATCACCCAAGACAGCAAAGACAGTTGACAAAGTCGCATCTTGCTTCCAACCTGCCTGCATTTGCCTGCCAGCGCTCGACGTCCACGACTGACAGTCATTCACTGTCACTTGTCGAGGTCGCCATTCTGCTGTCTGATGCGGGTGGGGGTTTATTTTTGGCCACCACCCAAATGCATACAATGCATAACTAGTCTCGATGCAGTCAGCAGCTTCGTGCCCTTCTACCCGTTACTTGGTGGTCATCCGAGCCGAGTTTGCTACCTCGAATATCTCGGTGAATAAGTATGAAATGCGACGTCGAATGATGGTGGTAAGATTTTGGTCATTGTCGTACTTCACCACCTTGATAAAAGCTGGGGGACGTTTGTTTGCAGAGTAGCCAGGATTTGCGATCAAGCTAGATTTATACCTGTGGTACAGCATTTGTGCCAGGCATGACCGTTGTTGAGGCTGCAGCATCTGCTGCGAAGAGTTATATTTGTAACCAAGAATGTTGCATTTCACCTCCATACAGAATGTGGCTTCATGGAGGCAAGAGGTTGAAAGATGGGTTGAGTTCAAAGAGGTCAATATGATACGGCTCCAGAAGCTCGACGGCGCCAAGAACGATGCGCCCGCAGGTGGAGTTGCGCACACGCGCAACGGGCATTTCTGAAGGTCAAGGTGCTGCTGATAATCTGAGCCGCCCTGTAGGTGTCGGATGAATGATTTCATTCTCAATACATGTCTCCCTGCTAGTACCTGAGAATGTAACATGCATCAAATATAGAGTATGTAAGCAAGTACAGTCGCGCTCGAAGAATTCGTTCCTGCCTGCTCATGAAGCATAAAATGGTCCGCCAAAGCAGAACCGATTATCTTCGGCAGCCACGACCGGAGACGGATCCCAGCCTGCACCTGCCCGCCAACTGCCACAAGGAAAAAAAAAGGCTGCAGTGCGCGGAATGTCCAATATGAATCTGAATCCGCATACTTCCGCCATCATTGACACGAGTATGCTTGTGCACTTTTCTTTTCCTGGTCCATGTACTATCATGGCGTGTGTGTAATCATTGATTGGATCTGAGAAGACAGCCAACGTTTGGCAGCGGGACTTGGATGCAGGCCTTCATATCCTGAGCTTGGGAGCGTCCTCAGAACAGCAGACAGGGCATCCCAACACCAAACCAAGCTGATTTGCGCACGAAACACGGTAAATAGAGGGCATGGCGGCAAAGTCTGACGAAGAGGCTTGGACTTTTGTCACTAGCAAGAGCAGTCGGCAATCCAAGAAAAGGGCACCTCCAGTAGCTGGAGCATTATCTCACAGCTCTACACCTGCGAGGACAACGCCAAATCTTTCTGTTGGAGACATCCAAACAGACTACAAGAAATTTTCCCAGCAATGGGATGATTCAAAGTGCTGTCGCAGGCTACAAGAGATTGTCCAGTCGAAGAAGTGCAGCTGTCAGCCCACAAAGGCCGTCTGTCTCGGTAATGGCTCATTCGATCCAGAAGATGGCTCGTGGCAGACCAGACGGAGGAGTCACATCCAGCTAGCCGCCTTTGTGACTTTGGTCAAGTCATTTGAAAACGGGTCAGAGAACAAGATTCGTTGCATCTTTCAGGATCCATGTTTTACTGCTAGTGACATCGAATTTCTCAAATCACTGGGACACGAGATCGTAGATTCCCCAGGAGGGTTTGAGGCCGTCTCGGATGATTCTATCGTGTTTGGAATTCATCTTTACAGAGACATATACACTGCTGCCATTGAGAAAGCGATCCCGGCGGTTTTCATTGGCACTGGATACGATGTGTGGGAAAAGTAAGTTTGTTGAACATTCGGCTCTTAGCACGTTGCTCCTAGTTGATACTGACACTAAACAGTTATGCCGACGACCAAGACGAATCATGGAGCAAAATGAAGCAATTGGATGGTAGCTGCGACAAGATCTCATTTCCTGATGACCAGGACTTTTACCCAACATTCACAAGCACTACGATACATTGGCGAAGAGGTAGCGACGAAGTGGTTGACGATCTTGCGAATGTTGTCGGAAATCTGACGATAACGCAAAGCGATGGCTGAAAATTTAATGGGTTCAGGTCATTGAATCGCTCTTGGCCATGAACGCAGCTCCTTTTTGTCACTCGTCTTGAAAAGCAGGCAAGAAAGAACCGATGAAGGGGACAAAAAAATGATTGGCTTTCAGGGAATCAAACTATATACAGGCCCTTAACATTTTTCTCGTACGGTCACACACAACTGGTCTTAAGCACTCGCGGCAATGTATGGGATGCCGGTCAACTTCATGCCAACCTCGCTCAACTTGATCGGCTGTCGGGGCTTGTCGTCGTTGTAAGGGCAAGCGCCCGTTTTCCGCATCAAGGGTTGACTGACATCTCGGACATGTGCTGCATTTGGCCAGTGCGTGGTGCCGAGCTGTTTCTCGAATGCCTCCTTCTTCTTCAACAAGTCCTCCTGGGTCGCATCTGCTGCCGGCATGTAGCAAGTGTAGGTGGCAAACCTCGGCCTGTCGCCAGTGGGGCTCAGGTTGTAGTGAGGGAGGCGGGAGTCCCAGAGGAGCAAGTCACCAGGCTCGGCCTCGATCTTGATCCATGGGCATCCCTTCTTCTCTAGCCACGCCAGCCCTGCGTCAGAGAAGCCGTACCATTCCTTTGTCCAGCGCCAGACTGGGTCAACCTCGTTCTTGAAGTCTTCGTGGAACTCCTTTGACAGCCTGTGTGCACCCTTGCAAACAATGAGACCGCCGTCATTGGGGCCATTCGGCAGAAGGTTGACAATGCCCTGAAGACAACGGAACTCAGGCTTCTCGGGGTCTTGGTCCTGGTGTGGCCAAGGCTTGTTGTCCTTGGTGTCTTTTCTGTTGGGCAGGGCAAAATTGACGGCGTCGAATGATACGATCAAGTCGTCGGTGTCAAAGACCTTGGCGAAAGCGTCGACAACTCCGGGCTCGCAGCGAATATCCCATGTGAAGGTCTCGTGGTTGACGCCATAACCGGAGCACATGCCCTTCTCGTTGATGACAGGCAGGTATTCCTCCTTGTACGTGGTCGGGTCGAAACGCTTAAAGCCAAGGCCGCCCTTGAAGGTCTCGAGATACTCGTACATCTCCTCGGCGTACTTTTCGGCGCGTTCCCGGGCCACGGCGCCCTTGACTACGGCATAGCCATCTCGGAGGATGTCGTCTCTGAAGTCACCAAAGACCTGCTCTGGGTTGTTGAAGAGCTTGTTAGGCCCGGATGGCTTTGGCACAATTCCCGCCATGGCTGAAGTTGATGATACAGTGCACAGGATAGTATAATATCAGCAGATTTGCAACAATTGGTCAAAGTGCTAGTTGTTGGGCCAAAAGTACATGCAACCGCAGCTTATTTCGAACGTCCTTGTGGTGATATAAATGATGATTGAGTCTGTTTCTAGATAAATGGCCTTGACTTCCGCCACATCCAATCTTCCCACCTCCGAAGGTTGCGGAGCATTTATCGAGAGGCGACGGTCGGACACGGCTATCGGGCAGCCACCGTCTTGCTGATAATCGTTTTCCGGCTTCGACAATGGGAGCGGGCACGCATTATGACTTGAACCTACCCTAGACTAGTCTGATCTTGCCATTGATTGGCGTACCCCACGATGGCAACATAATCCAAGCAGCGGCTTGGCACAGTTCCGTCGGAAGCCATCCGACCAGCCGCCTTGAAGCGAACCCCACCGCCAACCGATAGCAAATCGGGTTTGAAAATGCGTGCAATCTCGAATCATCGCCAACGTTCTGTGATCTGCGTCACAGAAGAAATCGGACGGGTTAAATTTCTGGCTCAATATTGAGAACTCAATTATACTTTCCATACTGAAGGCAAATCGCAACAAACGCAATGAGACACAAAGGCCTAACTACGAGAAGTTTTGCTCAGATCATATCATACTCTTGTTTGCCATTATTTTGAGGATTTTGCTTGATAGTTAGTCAGGCCTTGCTATGTCCACACAACTCCCAAGTTCATATAGTCGCGTTGCAGTGCACTTCACAAAATGCCCATCTTATCGTGATGCTATATCTATCCAAGGTCCCCGGTCCCCGCGAGTATTCTCAGTGATCACCAGAGCCCGCAAGTCCTGCAATGATCTGGGCGGCGGCATCCCTTCCTGGTCCCATGCTAGTTGCCAGCTCACCAAAAGCCTGGGCTTTGCTGGCTAGCGAAACACTTGTTGGGCCATCTTGCAGAACACTCAGCAGCGCATGCTCCAAACATTCGTTGGTCCAGTTGGGACTGGTTTCGCGACAACCCCAGATTCCTACGCCAATGGTCTCTGCGACGACGGCGTAATCATATAAATCTGCCCATTGAGGCAAGATGACCTGTGGAGTGCCGGCCCTAAATCAGACATGTTAGAATCGCTAATATTTCGGAACATGTCATTTCACATGTGTGCTTACCCGATAGCATCATGAAAGCAGCCAGCGCCTCCGTGATGAACAAAAGCTACAACACTCTTAGATTTTAATAGCGTGGGAAGTTCGACTTCTAGCCACTTCTCCATCCTGAGTCGTCCGCTTGATTTCTCCACAGCCTGCTTGAGAAAGGTGTCATCAAAGTCGTTGAGTTTGTGCATTTTCCAAAGTATTTGGACATCGGGCATGGTGGCAAGAACGTTTTCGAGGGCCTGCAACATTGTTCTTGCCGTGGGCTCGTCATACTTGAAGCCACTTCCCAGGGCAATGAGAACAGTTCTTCTTTGTTCCACCCAGTCCAACAGTTCGTTTCCATCGACGGTCACATGTTCCAGGCCAGCCAGGTTGATGGGGCCGGCAAGCGTGACGTTCGTCGGTATTCTCGCCAACGGGAGATGTGCGCCGGGTAGCGTCTGCGTGATCCATGGCATGTATGGTTTGTAATAGCCCATGAAGTCGATGGGATTGACAATACCCTTAGCCCGTAGCCACTCCTGCTTGGCGCGTAAGGCGGGCAGATTCATGACCGTCTGGATCATCTTAAAGTTCATGTAGATGTTGGACGGGATGAGGTTCCAGGGCACCGGGTACGGGAAGCCCGAACCGATGGCAGGGTACTTCCAAAACAACGTCCAAGCCGGCTGCTCAGCAGGCAGCATATCGGACAGCATATTCGGGGTGACGAGAGCGTGCAAGCGCTGCTTGTTTCGCGTCGCGTCAGTGCCTGGCAAGAAGACAGTGTCGAGAACAACGACGGACGGGTCTACGGCATCGATCAGGTCGGCCACTTGTTCGTATATCTTCCAGTAGTCCTCGGCTGACCATGGCGAGATGAACTCTGGCATGTTCCTTGACAGCACTTTGTGGCCTTCCACGCCAGGTCCATTCCTAATCACCTCTTGACCCCCGAGGTGACGCCGCTGAGTGTCCACGTAACCTTCGCCCTCCAGCGGATGAAAAACGATGCGCTCGCCGCTGGCCCCTTTCTGAACTGCGACATCTGAGATATGCCGAGTGCGCTTCTCAATTTTGGGAAATGATGCATAGTGTATCTTGGTTTCCGGGTGATTTACCAGAAGGGAATATGCGGTTGCGAGATGGACATTGCAGAGACCTGCATGCTCGGCGGTTATGAAGAGCACAGTGTTGTTTTTGCCTGGGACCGGTTGGAATGATGTGCGGCTCTGCACCGTTGCATTGTATATAATGGCCGCAATGCCAATGATAATGGCGGTAACGAGAGCCTTTCCACCATACATGGCCAGAATTAAGTCTCACAGTCAATACTGAGTTGTGCTGAAATTCAAACGTTGGCACCGCCAACCAAAGGAAAGGGGTTGGAATGGAATTTAAGTAAGACTATATACGATTCGTACACGTGCAACTAAGGATTTCTTAGCCGAGTAAATGTTTTCTCGTCAAATATTCTCCATCGCACTTCCACTTCGCAACAGTATTCTGTGTCTGGGCAGGCGGCCGCCATCAGGGATTGTGCTCCTACGCTAATGGACCCTTAGTGTTGGGACGTTGGAACTTTCGACTTTCGTGGTTAGGATCTAATGCCAAATTCGTATGTTCTGCATGGGTTTCACACTAAAAATAAGACATATTGTTGAGCAACTGGCGATAACGTGAATGTGCTGATTAGGTGCGCCTTATCTGTTTTATCCCTTGCTTGAGCGGGCCCGCCGGCGCCGACCCGGGACTTTGCAGAAGTTGGGGGGCGGCCGTAGCGCTGCCCGGACCCCTAGAGCACCCCAGTCCGGCGTTGTTTGCGTGTGGAAAGAAGTGGCAAGGAACGGACCTTGAATACATCTCTAGAAAGAATTCAGACATTAGAATCAGAGATACTTGATCTTAGGCAGCGAGATTGTAAGGGAGCCTGACCTTATTTATGAATATTGGTATATATCTTATCATTGGATATTTACAATACCTAGTCATCTGGGCAGGGAATTCAGAGTGCAGTGAGTATGCTTGGCAAGAAAACAGTCATTCGGCAAGCTAGCGTGGGTGAAAGTGCTTAATACCAAGGCGCTATAATGACCACACAAAAGTCTGCGCACGGATGTTATATTCTCTTCATTTGTCGTTTGCTTTGCTTTCATAAGATATATCAAACAAGTATATGGATGAATACTTCAATGAGGACTTTTCCTTTTTCAAAGTAATGCCGTAATTTTGAGTGCTTTTCTCGAAATTATTCTTTGCTGCTGTACGCGGAGATCTGCTTTCATTCATGTCGTACTCAGTATAGCTACATACATAAGCTTCTGCCTACGAGGCAGCTAGGCGCACTACCACTTGGCACCTTCTCCCAAAATGCGAACAAATGACTAATTAGGCAACGACCTGTCTTTGGTCATGTATGTCTCCCTATTTATTTTGCCTACTTTAAAGGGCTGAGGTATCTCTTCTCCAACAGACTTTCATTCTCAACACCATCAATTAAACCATCAAGCATCTCTGCGACCACCCGCAAAAGCTGTTCTCCATCACATCTACCTGCGCATCATATTTGGTCGTCTACTTACGTCTGCTGTACCAAGAACAGACCGCCAACACATCAACAATATGAGAGTCTGCGGGTTTCTCAGGGTCGACCCAGTTTCGCGCCGGCCCCAGCACATTCCATTGGCACGAACGGATGTTCATACTACTATTCTAGCATCGGCGTCAAGGACAATACTCACACAAACTTTTGTGAACTCACTGGGCGATGCGCCCGAGCTGCGCTACAATTTTCCCTTGTACGATGGCGTCAGCGTTGTCGGTTTCACCTGCACCATTGGAGATCGCGTAATCACTGGTGTAGTCAAGGAAAAGGCGGAGGCGCGGCAAGTCTACGACGAGGCTGTTGCTCGTGGCGAGACGGCTGGCCTGCTGGATCAGCTTCCCGAAGCATCAGACTGTTTTACCACAACCATAGGCAACGTCCCTGGCGGTGCAGAGATCAAGGTAGAGATTGTATACATTGGAGAGCTGAAGCATGACGCCCAGGTTGACGGCATCCGCTTCACTATTCCAACAAATATCGCTCCGAGATACGGCGGCCAACCCATGGAAATGGCAGGTACCCAGTCTCTCGCAGACGGCAGCATCAGCATCACTGTGGACGCCGAGGCACCAGCGGGATCCCACATTACTTCCATCCAGTCACCTTCTCATCAGCTTGCCGTGACACTAGGCAAATTATCTACTACCCCTGATGCCGAGCCCTCTTTCCAAAGAGCCTCTGCAACCTTGTCTCTCGGCACAGCTCAGCTGACAAATGACTTCATCTTGCAAGTCAAGACAACAAATGCAGGAGAACCCGTCGCTGTTCTTGAGGAGCATTCCACCATTCCTAATCAACGTGCCTTGATGGTTACACTAGTGCCGAAATTTGAGCTTCCCCTGGAAAAACCAGAGATTGTGTTCATGTGCGACCGAAGCGGCAGCATGGGTGGCAAAGAGGAGGATCTGCGGTCCGCCCTCCGCATCTTTGTCAAGTCGATGCGCACAGGCATGAAGTTCAACATTTGCAGCTTCGGAAGTAACCACACCTTCTTGTGGGAACGCTCACAACCTTACAACCAAGCCACAGTCGACGAAGCCATGAGACACATTGATACCATACAAGCCAACTATGGCGGCACGGAAATGTATCATGCCGTCAAGGACATCTTTGGGCGCCGGTACCAGGATGTGAACCTTGAAGTGTTTCTTCTCACTGACGGCCAGATCTGGAATCAGGAGCAACTTTTACAATTGATCAACCAGCAGGTATCCGAGAGCAACGGAGCAGTCCGTCTGTTCAGTCTTGGTATCGGGTCAGGTGCCAGCCACTCGCTCATTGAGGGTGTCGCCCGCGCCGGGCAAGGTTTCTCCCAATCCGTCGCCGACCGTGAGCAGATGGGAAGCAAGGTCGTCAGAATGCTTAAGGGTGCACTCTTTCCCCACGTCAAAGACTACTCCTTGGAGCTCAAGGGAATCCCCAACACAGGTGAAGATGAGTTTGAGATTATCGAGAACGTACCTGACGTCAAGAGTGTGGAGGAAGCGGCACCATCGCCGGCGACACTCACAGGGGATTCTGTTCCACAGACACCACGATCGCTATACGACACATCGATCGCCACTGATACAGAGATGCAGGATACCGAGTTCGCACCCCAGCTGTCGCATATTCCCAAGATAGACATCCCAAAGGTTTTACAGGCTCCGTCCAAGGTACCGCCGTTGTTTCCGTTCAGCCGTACGAGTGTCTACCTTATGTTGTCTCCAGATACCCCTAGTCCAAGCTTTGTAACCCTGCGTGGCTCCTCATCATATGGCCCTCTCGCACTCGAGATCCCGATCACAGTCCTCCAGGAGAAGGGCGAGACGATTCATCAGCTTGCAGCTAAAAAGGCCGTCAGCGAGCTGGAGGAGGGCAGAGGATGGATCTACGATGCCAAGGAAAAGGGCCTAGAAGGCCAGAGCCTGAAGCAGAAATACGATAGTGTCTTTCAGGAAATGGTGAAAACCGAGGCCGTCCGCTTGGGCGTCCAGTATCAAGTTGGTGGCAAGTGGTGCTCTTTCGTCGCCACTGAAGCAGACGGCACAGGAGCTAAAGAGCCGCGAGCGCCATTATCAGGAACGATGGATTCTGGCCGGTATGCGGGTGCATTCGGGGTACCCAGATCGCGTATGATGGGTTCTTCGGCCCAAAGGTTTGCGGGAACGCCGCAGATGATGGCCACAACAGCCAGTTATCGTGAACGGGACCGTGCCACGCCAGGATTCTCGAGACTTGGTGCTCCGCAGATGCCAATGCAGTTTGCAGGTGCTTCATTGTTTGGCTCCAGTTCTTCCGCCAACAACAACAACGCTACCTCATTATTCGGCTCCAATTCTCCTTCCGTCGTCCCAACACCGGGCAACAATACTGGTGCCTCATTATTTGGCTCCGTTTCATCTTCCGTCAAAAATACCGGCGCTTCACTGTTTGGCTCCAGTTCGTCTCCCGCCGCCCCAGCAACTGGTGGCGGATTGTTTGGCACCAGCTCTGCCTCCGCCTTCTCAGCACCGGGCAATAATACTGGTGCCTCGTTATTTGGCTCCGTTTCGTCTTCCGTCAACAATACCGGCGCCTCATTATTCGGCTCCACTGCTGCTCCCGCCGCCCCAGCACCCGCCAACAACACTGGTGGCGGATTGTTTGGCACCAGCTCTTCCTCCGCCTTCTCAGCACCGGCCAACAATATCGGTAACGGATTGTTCGGCTCAGCAACCGCCAATAAAACTGGTGGTTGGGGAGCTCAAGCTTTTGGTGGAGTTCCCCCTTCGCAGACTGACACAAGGTGTAGTGAAGAGTATTCTCCCAATCGTTCCGCACCTCGTCGGAGCCGACCGTCACAAATGCAGGTGCCACCTGCATCTACGAGTCCTAGCACCCCCGACGACAAGATTCAGGGCCTGGCCATTCTCCAAAACTTTGAAGGATACTGGACGTGGGACGAGAAGCTGTCCTCCTTGCTAGGCATTAGCGAGCAGGAAGTCCTCAGCTATATCGACTCATCCATGGAGGCTACGCTGAACACGACAGAAGCCATCTCTACGGTTTGCGCCATTGCCTGGCTGCGTAAGATGAAGGCTAATGAAAAGGATACCTGGGAGCTGATTGTAGACAAGGCCCTGGACTGGATCAACGATGAATTTGGCAGCGAGCGTGGACGTGATATTATTGCCTTTATCCCCGTCATGGAGAAGTGTTTTTACGAGAAACACCTGTAGCAGGCTGGCGGTTCAATGCTTTCCTTGACACGAAAACATCATGACTTTAGTATTAGGTAGGGGAACTCATTACGATTAACTAACAAACAAGAGAAAACCAAGAAAAAAACAAGAAGAAAAAAAGAAAAAAAGAAAAAAAGGGAAAAAGCTGAACATGCGGATTTTCAAGGAACTCGTCAGCTGTGATGCTTTTTTGTAAGACTTTAGAATAGGCTAGGTACAGAAATGATATCCAACAATAAAAAATATTTATGAAGTATCTCCCAGACTTGGCGGCCGGTCTTCGATTTTTGTTCCCCAATCTGACTCTTTGCTGCCAAGAGTGATCTCCAAAGTCCATCCTTGAGTGAACAGCTCATGGCCGATCCAGTTATTTGTCCAAACTTCGCCATTGACGGTCACACTTTGAATATAGATGTCCACATAAGACGGGTCGAATCCGACAGTCTTGATCGTGGCCGTGTTTCCGGTGAGACCGTTCTTGATGCTAACCTCCTCAAAGAACGGGGCCGATATGAGATAGACATTCTGACCAGCAATTGGGAACAGTCCCAACAAGCCAAAAGCAACAAAAGCTCCCATGGAGCCGCTGTCATCGTTACCGGGCAGGCCTCCGTTCGTGTTATTGAACGCAGAGGGTATATAGGTGTGCAAACGCTTGGTAGAGAGAGCAGGTCGACCGGCGTAGTGGTACAAGTAAACGGTACTGAACACTGGCTCATTGGAGATATCAGCCAGGCCAGAGGTGTGAAAGTAGTCCAATCTCGAAATGAAAGACTCGTCACCGCCCATGAGGTTGATGAGGGTGGACATTTGTTGAGAAACCAGACTGTGGCGAAGTTAGTGTGCGTCACAGACCTAGATAGATGATATACAACTTACAATTGATACTGCCAAATACTCGCCTCAAAGGTCTCTGAAGGATTGGTCGTGAGTGAACAGAAACCCGCTAGTGATGAGCAAGCAATCGGATCCTGGTAGCCCCAGGTGCCGTTCATGTACTTTGGCTGGAAGAAGCCGGTGAATCCCGAGTCATTTCCCCTGATGATGGACGTTTGATCCTCTTTCCAAAGGTTTTTCCAGTTAGTGCTTCGCTGAATGTACTTGTCGTACAAGTCAGTCTTGCCAAGGCCATCGGCCAGAATCGCCAGACAGTAGTCATTGTATGAGTACTCTAATGTTCTAGAGATGCTCCTCGAGTTTGTGCCGAAGCCAATGGGGTCATAGTCGAGATACGGAATATAGTTGAGATTTTTCCAGCTCTGCAGCCCACCGCGTCCGTGGTATGACCATTCCAGAGGCTCGACCTCGGCGTCCTGGACGATGGCCTCGAGGGCGTGATTCCAGTCAATGCCGGTCAAGTTCTTGACAAACGCGTCGACCAGCACCACGTCGGCGTTGGATCCTCCTTGGGTCCAGCCGTCACACAGACTCATGTGGCAGTCTGGTAGCCAGCCTTCGTTCTGGTAGATGTCAATCAAGTTGTTGACCATTTGGCCCTGCGCCACGGGGTCGACAATGGTGAGCAGTGGGTGCTGAACGCGAAAGGCGTCCCACAGACAGTAGTATGAGTCGAAATACGGCACCCCAGAGTCCCATTTCGGATTCTCGCCCGTGTAGTTCTGGGGATTGATCATGGATCGATATACACCACTCCAGAAATTGGTCTGAAGATCTGTGCTAGCACCGCCGGGGGTGACCGTGATTGGGCTCAACTGCTCTCGCCACTCATCTTGCGTTTCCGTGACTAGACGATCAAAGTCGTTTAGCGGATCCGGAATCTCGGTCTCGGCACGACGGCAGGCTTGGTCCGCGCTGATGAAGCTGATGCCCATGCGCGCCGTGAGAGTGCTATCGGCCTGATTGCTGAAGCGCACCCAGCCACCAGCCTCGATGTAAAACAGGTTGAAGCCTCGGGTGACGTAGAGGTCCTTGGGCTCCGTCCCGGCGCGGTTGTTGACCCAGACTCCATTGTCGAAGACGTCGGCGCCGAAAAAGTCTACGCAAAAGTGCATGACATAGGAACCGGCTCCAAAGCTGGGGAGAAAGGTGCCGTTGCCGCGCATCTGGCCGGTCGTGGCGTCTACGCTGACGGATGCGTTCTGTCGGCTCTGCCACAAGTCCGACAGGTCCAGGAGTACGAGCGGGTGCGATGAGTTGTTGCTGTCGGCCGAGAAATCAAAGCGATAGAGCGCGGCGTGCTCGCTCGAGGTCATCTCGGCCTTGATACCGTTGGAGAGCTCCACGGCAAAGTGCCCGGGGCTCGCGGCGACGCTGCTGGCGACATAGGGCGTGGCGCGGTCGCCGATTCTGAACTGGCAGGCATCGACCTCATCGCCCGGGCACAGTTGTGGAAATAGCGCGAAGTTGCCCAGACTCGGATTACCTCCCGTGCCCGAGTCGTGGACGGAGCTGAAGCCCGTAATGTTTGACCCATCTGTGGAAAAGCCACCGGTATTTGCACCATCCACGTTCTAAATATACCGGGTCATCAATGTCTGCATTAAATATGATGAGAAGAGGACAAAACATCAAACTCACAGCTACCGGCTTCGCCAGCCCATACGGTCTGGTTGCTCCAGCAAAGACATTGCCTCCATTTGTACTGCCAATCAATGGATTGATGTACTGCAAAACGTCAAAGTCCGAGTCGGCGGCACGGGCAAAGCAGCAGAACCATAAAAACAGGAGCTGGGTCAGTGGAGACCCCCGGATTCTAGTGGTCGGCAGCTCCATCTTCGGGGGCTCCTGCGAAATACACCACTCTAGTTCGTTTACGGAGGAGAGATGTGCTGGAAGTCTAGAGAGTCGAGATCACGCGTTGCCCAAGGATATAACGTTATATATGTTCTTTCAATATTGTTAAAAAGCATTCCCGTCAACCAATGAGTCGCTCACCGCAAAGGTTGCAACACCTGCCGATTGCAGACCAAAGAATGCACGACTCGACCTGCAGCTGTTTTTCGTTTGCTGCTCGACTCAAACGAGTGCAGGTAGTTCCTCGTACCATGATGTAATGCCGTCACCAGACCCGGCCTCTTCCCCCGCATACAAGTATGCAATGTTACCCTAATGATCCGAGCACCGCGAAGGGAATAATAAATCATCTATGAGACTGATAAAGGCATTGCAGTATGCCATTGTCGATCATTGCTGTAGGCAAGAAATGAGGATTTAGAGTAGGAGAGTATGTACGTAAATAAGGTGTTGCTTTGGCTTCCTGGGCCACTGAACTCAGCTTTGATCAGAGCAGTAGCAAATCAGTGCGAATGCAGCTCTCGCCCACCAAACTATATGCATGTTGAAAGTTGCGAAAGACTCCAATTCGCACGAGAATGAGAGTCTGGTATATCCCGTACGTGGCAAATACGACAAGATGTGAGATACCTTTCAGTATGCATTCGAGGACTTTATCTTCTCTAACATTGGCCACCGTACCAAGCGCGCTATTCTAGTGCAAGCAGTCACTCCGTATCACTGTAGAGTGCCATTTGGGGCCCTGGTTCCCTGGCCCGCAGGCGCTAACGCCCTGACAATCTTATGAGGTGCTATATTGGAAAGACTGCGATTGTGTATAAAGGAAAGCACCTCAGAAACGCAACAAGACAATTATGAAGTTGAGCTGTGAATACAATCGTTGACTTTCAATTGCAATATTCATTACAATGAAACTACTCTGACTCAACAACAGTCCATGTACGGCCTCCATGCTCAAAGGTCGCTCCTGCGGTCTTGCTCCAGTTATCCAGCACATGCTCACAAGGCAAGTTGGTGCTCTTGTTGACGTTGATACTCATATACCACCCGCGGTCCTGACTCCATTCCCACCTCTCTGCGGTCATGTTATCGCCGTCTCGCAAAAATGCTTGACAATATTTTCCTAGCTTCACCACACGGCCACGTTGCGATGCACCATCGTTGCCCTGGTAATCGAGAACCACAATGTGGCTACCCGTGTCGTTGGGGACAGCCTTGGGTTCTTCATCGATCCAGATCTCCTCGTAGTCAGTCGCTACACCCGTTTCGGGGTTCACCATGTTGCCTTCTTCAAGGGTCCTGTTTCCGTCAAGTGGCGACATGTCTCCTTCATCTGTTGCATTTTCTACATCCAAAGTTCGGGAACTGATCCAATGTTTCCATTGTGAATGTGTCGTGTCGGGTCCTTTCTCTGGAGTTGCGACGCTGGAAGACGTGCCGGCAATGGCCCAGTCTAATCGCTCCAGTGGAACGTCATCTAAAATATATGAGTATATGATTATCCGCGAGCGCTGATCAAGCCGATATACGAGCTCTAGAAGCGAAACTCACCCTTATTCCCAGCTTCGATTTGCTCGGATTTTAACACCCTCAAATCGACAAAACGCTTCCCTGGAGAGGTGAGCACAATTGTCGAGGTGGGTTCGCTGGCTTCGTCGGGCAGCCAACGAATCGACTCGCGAATAGATATGCTAGCCATGCTGAAATGTGTTTCCCAAGCGGATTGAAGTACCGAGAATCAGATAATGAAGGAAGAGTCGCAGAAGTTTCTCCTGTTGTGAAAGTGTGGTGATAAGCAATCGACAGAGCTCGAGGTCCGCAATCGGGCAGTGGAAATTTGGTGATGTTTGCCGAGGACTGGCGAGACTTCCCAGAGTAGCTTTCAGATTCGGAATATGTCGGCGCTATATCATGGGTTCCTGGTGGATGTTCAAGATAAGCGATGTGTTCACAAGATGCATTTCAAATCAAATTGACCATTGCTGCAATCTTTATCGTGAAGAGTCGCCCTAGATTCGTCACTCCCCCACACTGGGGAATCGGATATCTACTCAGGTATGCGGTAGCACTAACAGGCGAGGCCTTTAGGCGGTCCACTTCTAGCTGCAAATCTCCAAATTGATGCCCAAAACGGAAGCCATTTGGAGAAACAATGTCTCCAGACTTTAGCCCAAATAGGCACTCTTTTGGAGAACGTATAGAATCTAACCCTCAAGACGCAAAAGTTCTTCGTGATAACAGTAGAGATATATATGTGTCAAAGACAGGAAGCATAACTTTGAAAAAAAAATCAAGCATGACGTTTCATATACACTCTGACTGATTGAAATTCTATCCCAGGATGCTTTCGGTCAACGTGCTCGGGCTCGCTTTCGTGGTATATGTGGTTGTCTTCTGCTGGAAACTCTTCAACTCGCCATTATGGGCTGCCCCAGGTCCTTTTTGGTCTCGCTTCACATCAGCGCCTCTGCGCTGGCACGAATTTCGAGCGAATCGAACAACTTATATCCACCAGCTGCATCTCACTTACGGGCCTGCGGTGCGGATTGCTCCCAATGAAGTGTCTTTCACGTCCTTTGAAGCTGTCAAAGAGATTTACGGATCATCGGGTAGCGGTTATGATAAAACTAGTTTTTATAACCTCTTCACCGTTTTTGGCCGAAGGTTGGTGGCAAAGAAATCATTTCTGCGACTTGAGTGACTGATGTTTCGCAGGACCATGTTTTCGACCCTTGACAAGACAAGCGTAAGTTCTCATCAATTTGGATTTTTAGTATTCTACTAATACAGTTCACGAACAGCACGCGAAAAGAAAACGTCTGCTTGCCGACAAATATGCAAACAGTAACATTGTGAAGCCAGCATCTTTGAGCGGAATTCAGGACCTAGTCACAGAGTTTGCTAGTCAATGCGAGGGTTCCTCAACCAGTGTGGACATTTATGTGAGAATCACCATATGCTTTAGTTGACATTCAATTGTTTACACGGTAATCGCAGGTCAAACTTCACGCGTTCGCGTGTGATGGGGTCACACATCATTTGTTTCATCCTTATGGTACTGATTGCCTGCGAAATCAAGAGGACCGACAACTAATGCATCAAGTCATTGCTGACGACAGTCTTCAAAGTAGGTCAAGGAACCTTCGCTGTACTCCGATGTAACTCAATCTAATCGCTGTGAAAGGTCGTCTTATAAAGTTGCACTACCCGTTACTATACCGATATGCGTCCAAGATCATTGGCCTTTTTCTTGAATTTCGCGCCACACCTTTGGCTGATGCGTTTGTTCTGCAGAGACCCAAGTACCACGACTCTGCAGAGTTCACCCTCCTGAGTCGACTTCGAGAAAAGCTCGGCGACCAATTGGCCGAACTCGATGTCAGTGCAGAGTGTCTTGATCACATGGTCGCAGGCATCGACACCACGGGCGATGTGTTGTGCTTCCTCATGTGGGAGCTGTCTCAACCCCGGTCAGAGCACTACCAGACGCGTCTACGGGAAGAATTGCAGCAGAATCCGACCGAGGCGTTCGACAAACTTCCATACCTTGATGCCGTGGTGCAAGAGGGACTGCGATGCTTTCCAGCAATCCCCATGTCTCTGCCTCGCGTCGTGCCCGATGGCGGACGCGTGATTGATGATGTCCCGGTTCCCGAAGGCACCATCGTCAGCTGCCAAGCGCATTCAGTCCAGCGATACAACGGACACGTCTATCCAGACCCTGAACGTTTCGACCCCGATAGATGGCTATCATCTGGTGGCGCCGATGCAAGAAGGAGGCACATGTTTGCCTTTTCTTACGGCGGACGCGGGTGTGTTGGCAAACAGTGAGTAATCATTCCGGCACTGTCCCTCATTCTCCCCAATAGAACTAATTGGAAAACCCCCAGTCTCGCCATTGCGGAGATGAAGCTTCTTTTGCGAGAGGTTTACTCTCGCCTCAGAAGTGTATCAGACCCCACGATGAGCGACGAGTCCATGAGGTCACACGATCAACTCATCTCGGCACGGCCCTATGGACAGAAGTGTCTATTACAATTTATGCGTGTCTCTGACAGTGATCTCTTATGAACAAGATTTTCTTCTCCGAGACCATGAGGCTTGGAGCGCTAAATAGACGAATAAAATTGGCTGGCCTTGGATAATTTACCTTGCTTTCACAAAGACGATCTCATCTTGGATTGCTGAGTTGCTGACAGCTGCAAGTTCCAGCTTCCCTGTCAAGTAGAAATAGAATAGTATTGGAGTTAATGATGATGATATATAACATCATGTCTACACAGACATCAAGTCTTCAGAATGAATGTTTCACACAAGATCTGAATGTGTAGTATTGGAGTAGGCGTGTGACAGACTACCTAAACTACCTAGATACTCGAAATAATCGATTATATTCCGGATGGCTCTCAGATGCTCTAGCGTATTCTCCACGTCCACCAGTAGATCTCAAAATTTTCCCCGCCTCGCTCAATTCTGCCCTTTAAGATAACCATTCCCGAACAACATACATTTGAGATGTCCCTAATCGAATCAAGTACCAATGAAAGGTTTGTCTCATGTGTTAGATCTAGTCGCCTACTTAACTGATTAATCGAGATAGGGTGTTATACCTGTGAGCGGCGTCGGATCCAGTGCGACCGTACTTCACCAAACTGCCACAAGTGCTTGAGGAAAGGATTGGACTGCCCAGGATATGGCCGGCGCTTGAAATGGGCGGGAGGCGCAGCGTTGCGTGGGCGCCTGGCAGAGTTGAAAGTTGCAGGATCCAGTCTCTCCGAAGACTCGACCGGTCAAGACGACTCGGGCACATTTCCTAATGTGCGAAACTCTTTCTATGACTCCATCGACAAGAAGACGCTGCATAAACTGGTCCTCCATTGGAAAGAGAATATTGCCAGCAGGATGGTCTGGGTCGATTCTGATAAGAATCCTTACCGCGTTTTCGTCGCGCCCTTGGCCTACACCGTGCCGGTTGTGGGTTTGGCCATGGCCGCCGTCTCGTCACAGCACGCATCATCGCCTGCCGGATATGGAGAGCTGTCGCGCAGGGCGCGTGATGAAGCGGTCGACATGATATCGGCATACGTGAAGAACATCACCAGTCATGTCCTGGCTGGCCACGATGTGGGACTGCAGCTCAATGGACAATCAGTCGAGCGTATGCTTGCGGCCATGTTGCTGCTCTCTTGCTATGAGATGACAGACACTGGTAGTTCGGCAGCAGACTTTCATAGACGGGCGGCAAGGTCTCTGGTCAACACGTTCGAGACGACTGGACACGAGAGAAGTGCTCTTTTTGAGTTCCTCCGGAACCAATTGTCCATTCACGATGTAATGGCCTGCACCACATCATTCCAACGGTCCACCATGAAAAACGTCATTCTACCGAGTCCCAACGACCAGTCTGTTTTATTCTCGTCATTCTTGACATACTTGTATGATCTCTCATTACTCTCAAGTGGACCCCCATCGTCAAGAGTGCGATCGATTCGACTTGGATTGTCACTGCGACATATCCAGACACAATTTGAGGTGGCCCGGGGAGAGACTTTGATGGCTTCGGGACGCCTAATGATTGAGCCAGCAAGTCGACGCCGAGACTTTATTTGCGTCGTGAATATCATGCACTATGCTGCAATGATTTTTGCGGCGCGGTGCCTGAGCCTAGGGTCAGATCAGGTCTGCGCTGGCTATCTGGATTCTCTTTTTGACCAGCTTGCCGCCATGTCGGCCGCCAAGGACTGGCTGCACTGTATCGCATGGGCCGTTTTTGTCGCCGGGACCGAGTGTCACGGCGACAGTAGTCGGCAGGCCATTATAGTAAAACTATATGGCCAACTGTGCGATAACATGCGTTTCAGGAACTTTGACGATGCGATGCATTTTTTGCGCGACTTCTGGAACGGGTCAGAAACAGACTGGCGATGGCTGGCTCGGAATTGGGAGTTGGGTGGCCATGGTGTTTTGTTGTCGTGAGTAGAAGGATCTAGGTTATAGCGGTCAATCTTTTAAAATCATGATGTCACCCTAAGCTGTCAAAGAATTATTGTAACATTGCCCAAAATGTGACAGTTCCAGCGAGAATAGCATCTAGACTGGGTCAGGTAAGAACCGTTTCACTTGTATGCGCGTTCAAAACATTGAGTCTGAAAGAAAACGAAAGAAGGTGAAGAGAGAGACAAGTTTTGGTGGAATAACAGGCTCCTTAGTAGGCATGCAAGTGGTGACTGCAACACAGTAGGCAAGCGCTATGGGTTGAATTCTAGTGCTTAGAGCCACTGGAAATCGCCCACTGCCCTGGGTGGCCTGAATCACCTGACCCCGCGAAACTTTGGTGTCAAACAGTGCCCGTCTCGCTTTTCGATAGTTTGCCACTCCGCGAGCCAGCGCATGAATCCATTGTTCCACGTTTGGCCAAATTAATTTATCCATTTTCTTTCCTTGCATGCGATACACTCATTCACTTACTGACCACTAAAAGTCATACATTCAACTCAAATTATTCCACCACGCTCAGCTACGGGCTAGGTGGTTCCCAGTTCTTGTGCGATTGCGCAGACATCTTTCAAGGTTGCCGGGAACGTTGAGCATCGGCTACTTAGTACTTACATAGGTACGCCAATTGCAGATTGACGGCAAAGATGGGCGCCAACGACCAGACCACAGCTGGCACGACGCCAAGCGCATCAAGCTCATCTGCCTCTCCCAAGAAGCGAAAGCTGCCAGCAAGCTATGATCAGAACCTCTCCGAGGAGACCATGCCTGAGATGGAGACTCCAAAGAAGGCGCGTAAGAAGAAGGACCCGAATGAAGAGAAGCGACTGCGCAAGTACCGTGATCATGCACCTCAGAAATTCAACGATGTCTATCAGCGTGCCACCTCTCAGAGATTCTACGTCATCAGCAGATCGCGAGCTTGGTCTGGACAGTGCCCAGAGGAGATTGTAGAGCTCGCAGGCTCTACCGGTAACATCTACACCGTTCACATTGCCCGTCAACCCACGTGCACTTGTCCACACCACAAGGCCGGCCACCAGTGCAAGCACATTCTCTACGTCTTGTCTCGGGTTCTACGCGCCAGATTCGAACTGGTCTACCAGTTGGCATTGCTATCGACCGAATTGGACGAGATCTTTCTCCACGCGCCGCCCATTGAAGTGGGCGACGAAGCAGAGAAGCCAAAAGAGGACAAGAACCGCAAGCCCGTCGAAGGCGACTGTCCAATTTGTTTCATGCCATTCGAAGCCTCCGAGGAAACCGTGTATTGTCGCGCGCAATGTGGCCAAAACATTCACCAGGAGTGTTTTGAGATGTGGGCAACCACCAAGCGTCAGAATGGCGGCACTCGAGACGGTCGTGTCACTTGTCCAATGTGTCGAACCCCATGGCAAGGCGACGATGATTTGGTCAAGAAGATCAACATTCCCAAGGCCGCTGGAAGAGAAGGCTATGTCAACATTGCTGATCAGCTGGGCATCAGCACAATTCGAGGTAGGTCAAGATGGATGCTGGACGGGTTTTCCCCAAGGGCACGCGCAAACTAATGGGCAATAGATTCGAGCACATACTACTCGGGTCCGAGTCGCACCGGATATTACGGAAGCTGGCGCTGAGTTGAGCTTGATCCACCGCATGCAACATCATGAAACATGAATCCACATTTTTGGGAGGTATGTAAGTTGGACCATATCGAGAAGCGTATGGACTATTCTGATATATTTTCCGCTCCAACAGGAAATCCTCACCTAGACGCATTTTGAGCAGACACACAATGCGAGGCACTGTGGTGTAGGCAATGTGGATTTTGCCACCAATCAATGCCCAATTCTGGACGCAATGTTTTTAGCGCGTCTGGCTGCAATGGTAACTTGAAGCCAATGGTCATCTGCTTGGTTCCAATCCGGAATAACGTCAAGTGTGTCTGTGGCTATGTCTGCCCTAGTAGTCCTTCACGGGTTCAGGAGGACAGATATAAGTGATCGTCGGAATCACCTACTGTCTTCGTTTTGTCATGACATCGAAATCCTGGCATGTTTGGTGTCGCTGAATTGAAGTTATGATTGTGGCTTGAAAGGGCCAATTGCAGAAATGGTGCGTAGACTGCAGTACATGAAGAGAATACTAAGTTAGTGAGATTTACCCCAAATTTACAGTGGAATCCGAATACGGAGACTTTAGCTAACTTGCTGCTTTTTGATCCAGGGCAAGTATGGAGACATCCTGGACTAGGTATCTGCACCCCAGAAAGCAACCATTAGTGACCCTGGCTTTGACAACACAAAACCCTAGTCATCAAGGAGACAGGCACATTATAAAGATGGGGTAGCGTCTGGCCACGTTCGGCCACGTTTGCGGGGGTCTTGTGACCACTAAGATGCGGTTCCAGACAGTAATATGATCCCTATCAATTTCTAATCCTGACGGCCATGTCACCCCACCCCCAACTTCCGACTCCAAATTCAGAATCTCGGAGCTATGGTGCCTATCGCTCTTCCACACCTCTGGGCTTCCAACTCTATCGTTTCACGAACACCACGAGTTGTGTAATTGAAGGCCTGCATTAGCGAGACCTAAGCATTTTGCTTGTTCCTGCCAAGCTTCGAGAGCCTCATGCTTGGCGAAATTATAACCACGAACTGATGATCAACAGATGTGAAGTCGGTCGGAAACTGGTAACACAGCGACATGTAGACGTGAAAACAACAAGGTCGTCACGCTCAAGACTCTCTGAGAATACTATTAGCCTGTGTTGTGAATATTCCGTTGACGACGACATGAAGCAGGCTGCAAAGTACCCAACTCCTGCACACGTGGTATATCTAGCCACCTGCGTTAGCAGTTGAAACATACTTTCTCGCAAGAGTATTGATTTGGCATTGCCCGCGCATCATTGGAGGACATATGTGTTTCATTCCCGACGACATGGGCTTGCGTATGCGTATTTTACAAGTTTATTTGATAATCGTGACTCGTCGCGCGCAGAAGGGCGAACTACTCATTAGTCGTGACAGGGTCTTGGCATATACAGCTCATAATTGGAGGCTTATTGAATCCCGCCTGTTAGTGGGGGCAACGGACCCAATCGAGCTCCAAGGGGCTATGCCAAGGGGTTCATGAACCAAGGTAGTAACAAGTTTGCGATGCTCGACATGTATTGGTATGGAGCCTTGAATTCTTAGATATAGACTATATAAATACAGAAGTCTTGGCTGAGCGTAAGAGCATATGATGGTTCAAATCAACAAGCCTGATTCATTAATTCCTCTTGGCACACAATCACAGCTGCTACCATGAGATCATCCACCTTCTTTACTGCTCTGGCTCTTGTGGCTGGCTCTCTAGCCTCCCCAGTGGCAGGGCCAGAGATCACACCTGCTCCAGAGCCAGGCGTGGTCAAGAGAGCAACTAGCTGCACCTTCTCTGGATCTAATGGAGCCTCTTCTGCCAGCAAGTCTCAGGCTTCGTGCTCCACGATTGTTCTGTCCAGTGTGGCGGTTCCATCAGGCACTACACTGGATCTTTCAGACCTCAACGATGGCACTACTGTAAGTCTCTATACCGTGTGCTGCGATGAGCGGAAGTTCAGTGGCACGGTGGAAGGTAGCTAACACCGAGCATAGGTCATCTTTGAGGGCGAGACCACTTGGGGCTACGAGGAGTGGGATGGCCCGCTTCTGCAAATCAAGGGCAACAAGATCACCATTGAAGGCGCGTCCGGCGCCTACCTCAACCCCGACGGTGCCAGATGGTGGGACGGAGAGGGCTCCAACGGCGGCAAGACCAAGCCCAAGTTCTTCTACGCCCACGACTTGACGGACTCGACCATTACCAACTTGCACATCCAGAACACTCCCGTCCAGGCCGTTTCCATCAATGGCTGCGACGGACTTACGGTTACGGACATGACTATTGTGAGCATGAGCCTCGAGTCTTGAAACTTTAACATGGGGCAAGGTAACTAATAGTCTGTTTTCTGTAGGACAACTCAGCTGGAGACACTGACGCGCTCGGCCACAACACGGTAAGTAATTCCAACGACTGTCCCGTAATCGGTATTATTGGGGTGCCATTCAGTTTATCAAATGACAAAACCATATTATATCCATTGTGCGGTACAGAAAGCTAATTGACATCCAGGATGGCTTCGATATCGGTTCTTCAAGCTCAGTGACGATTACAGGTATGAATTTCAAATTACCATTCCCTCACCGAAAGATGCTACCCGTGTCTTTTTCGTCATATTCCGGTAAATGCTAACACTAAAAATAGGTGCCAATGTTTACAACCAGTGAGTGGTTCTCGAAAGACATTTCCCAAGTCTACTTGGAACCGTTCCATAGGGGAATAGACTCATTGAGGGGTCATCACGAGCGATGCAAATACTGACAATGACCAAAACAGGGATGATTGCGTAGCCGTCAACTCAGGAACAGTAAGTGTATTCTTCGTGGAATATAAGGAGCAGCACTCTAACGTGAATTGTAGGATATTACCTTCACCGGAGGTGTGTGCTCTGGAGGACACGGTCTTTCTATCGGATCCGTTGGTGGCCGAAGCGACAACACTGTAGACACGGTGACCTTTGTGAGTACCAATAACCTTCGCATCCCTTCGCTCAGGTGTCCCTCCTGCGATTGAGGCCCAATGTGGCAAGATGATGTCTAATACGATGCTGTGTCATAGTCAAACTCGGAGGTCAAGAGCTCTGTCAACGGTAAGAGATACCTAACCTCCACAGCCATGTTATTTAATGCCAATAAATTTCTAACTCGATTCGTTCTGCAGGTATCCGCATCAAGGCATCGTCGGGCGACACGGGCACCATCAACGCCGTCACGTACTCGGGCATCACCCTGCAGTCCATCTCCAAGTACGGCATCATCATCGAGCAAAACTACGACGGCGGCGACCTCGACGGCACCACGACGACCGGCATCCCCATCACCAACCTCAAGGTCGAGAACGTGGCCGGCGCCGACGCCGTCAGCTCCTCGGGCTACAACGTCGTCATCACCTGCGGCTCGGGCTCCTGCTCCAGCTGGACCTGGTCTGACGTCGACGTCACTGGCGGCAAGGACTATGGCAGCTGCACCAATGTCCCAAGTGTGGCTTCTTGCTCTACTTAAGAGCCTTAGGAATTGTTCTTGGTCTTTGTGGTTTGAGGAAGTGTGGCATCCTCGAATGAAAGGTCTAAGAAGAAACATGGTTCTCCGTTGAATTGGCTGAAGTGGAAGGCGAAATGGTTTTGTTCTTGTAAATAGTTTTTTTCGCTATAGTACTTAGTCCTGAATTGTATATATTCTTGTACAAAAAGGTTCGCAAAGACTGATATTATAGCATGAACCCAGAAGAGCCCAATGTCGCGACATATTCGTCTTTTACGAAGACTGATTCCTCTCCGCCTGCATTTTCTTGTCCTCTTCCTCGGTCTTGGGCACCTTGACCATGGTTGGGACGGTAACAGCATTCAGCTTCCGGAAAGCCTATTTCATGATAATTGTCAGTCGTCGGGAAATCACATGAAGTATTAATAGCAGCGGACGACGTGGGAGGGCCCCGTACCGCAAAGGGCCACCACCAGCTCACGGTACAAAAGGCCCACCAGACCACGCCGGCCCCCACGCCGACGAGGGCGCGGGCGGCTGACACGGGCAGGAGGAGGACCCGGGTACTCACCTCGGAGATGCCGCCCTCGGGCAGGTTATCATTCCAGCGGTCCTCGACCTTTTCAATCTGGCCGTCGGCGCCGACGTGGATGCGGACCCGCGAGTCGATGACCTTTTCCGTCTTGATGCCCTTGACCGTGTACTTGTTGGACAGGTCCAGCTCGATGGGGTTGCCGCCCGACACGACCTGGTGGCGCTGGATCTGGATGGGGTGGAAGACGGCGGGGAGGCCGTACCACTGCGCCGCGAACTTGTCGTAGCCCGTGGCGATGGTGATGTTGTCGGCAAAGGTGGCCGTCTTGGACCACAGGGATAGGTGCTTTAGTGTCGGGTTGCCCTCGAAGAGCTGTATCACAAAAGGTCAGCTTGATTTACGCGGGATTTCGAATTGTCAGGCAATGCGCTCAGAGTAGAGGTGTGATGCAACGGGTCGGACAGGAGCATGTTCGCTAAGAGGTCTCATCGTACGTCTAGGATACTGCCGACCAGCACCTTTTGCTGGTCCGACAAGTTCACACCAGGGGCGGTATTGACATTGGTGTTTTTAATATTATGCGATGCGAAGGATGCTGAAGAGGCATTAGCCTGCTGTTGAATCTTTGCTGTTTCGGAGGGCACACCTGAAGCCATGGTTTTCCGTTGTACAAGAGATGGAACTGTTGGTGATAATACTATTCTTGTCACTGGTAGAGTAGACGCGGTGCGGACTGTGCAAGTTCGTGAAAACATATGGAAGATGGGATTAGGGAGACGAAAACTATTGCTCCTTGTGATATTACAGACGCGTGTGATACATATACATGCGGTACTACAGGCAAGGCAAGGCAAGGGGAGGTCACTTTTGCGCAATTGAGGGAGCGATATGTCCATCAATGCATACTTTCATCACCAGAATCCTTCCGAGACACGTCGCATCATGTGCGTCCATAGCGTCCGTCATGGATTTTGTGTTGATGATGGGGGCTGCAATGGAATACGTCATGAACTGGAGCACTTGCTCCTAGACGATTGACGCTACTGCAGGGTACGGCTCGGCCCGTGGAAGGCGGGGTCCATGCCGAAAGATCTAGGAGTTGGATAATGAAACAAATACCTCGACATATTGCATGGAGTTCAGCTACGTTTTGAAGAATATTTATCACACGAACCATATATGAAGAATGTACTGATGAATTTTGGTCGATTTCAGAGGCCCACGTTATACCAAGGAGTGACCTATTCAGCCCGTCCATACAGTGAACTAACACAAATTGGCCAGCAAGCAACGCCTCATAGAGCATGTCAGGTCATTGAACTCGTCGCATAGGCAATTAATCTTCCCATCCAATGATTAACTAAGAGCTTCGAACATGAGTTGAAGTATTATTGTATGAAAAATACCAAGAATTATAATTAATAGAGCCACGACTACCACCTTTCCCAAATTTTGCTATCCACAGAAGCGCCTCTTCAGTCTACCCCTTAGAATTATTTCAACATGTCCTACAGTCTGACAGCAACTTAGCCAGCCTGGTAGAGGCCGAGGGCTGCAACATGAGGGTTGAGCATGGTCAAGTTGAATGGAGTGACATACAGGTCCTTGTCAGTAATGGCAAGGAACATGGTACCGTTGATCGCCGGGTCACCCTCGTAAACGCTGGTATTGGGCTGAATGGTCCAGGCAGTGTTGTCGGTAATATCCTGCAGCGGACTGTAGGTGACGTTCAATTGGGTGACCCATGCAGCAAATGCTGGCTTGCTAGCCGTCGTCGAGGTCACGTAGCTGTTGTTGGGACCAACGGCTTGGCCGGGCTCGTCCCAGGACAGGTACACCTTGCGGCCTGCGTAAGACAGAGGCTCGGTGCGGTTGCGGGTAATGGCCGGGGTGCAGTTGACTCCAGTCTCCGTAGCATTGACGCACGAGTCACTGTCATCAACATCTGCGGTCGACAGAGTGTTGGTCCAGCCGCCGGTCGTCTCATTGAAGACGTTGGACCCATTGATGCGAGCCGGGTTAGGCTGGTTGAGAATGTTCAAGGCTGGCAGGTTCTGCCAGACCAGACGAGTCTGGTTCGCGGGGCAGGAAGAAATATACGGTGCGAGGAGTGTCCATGCCCAAGATTGAGGAACACCAACTTCAAACCAGACGGGCATGGGAAAGAGACCTTCAAACTGGCGGAAGATCATCTGCTGACGAGCCTCGGTGGAGATGGACTGCAGCAGAAGCTGCGCACTCTCGCGCGAGTCCAAGTGTGGCAAGAAACCGTAAACACCAGATTCGCCAAAGCGGGTCAACTTCTGGCTGAAGTCGATGTATTCGCGGACATTGGAGACCGGGTAGTTGTAGGTGCATTGAACTGGCGCCTCAGCACCCAGGATGTTACTCAGAAGCGTGGCGTGGCCGACTTCCTGATCAGCCATGAACTCGAGGAGGAAGCGGTCCTCGGCAGTGAGACCAGCTTGCTCAAAGTCCTCGGTGCTGAAAGCTGCAAGCCCCCAGTGGAAAAGGTCCAACTCAATCCATTCCTGGTAAAGAGCGAGTGCTAGCGACTCATAGTCGAAATCACTCTGAGGGCGATACACTGGCGCAGACCCATTCACACCCGCGCCGCCTCCAGGGGTGTAAGGCGCCGGCTGAGGTGAATGAAGCTTTCCATCGGCTGGATACTGATACTTGACGGGATCAGCAGGCAATGCGGCCACGGATGCGGCAGTGACCGTGGTAGACAAGGCGCCAGTGGTGGTGGGTGTGCCGGTGTAAGGACCGTGAGATGTCACATTGGTAACGGGGACAATGGAAGCCGTAACTGCTGCAGCCGATGTAAAGGTGGTCGTGGGCTCAGAATAAAATCGCTTTTCGACCTCGGGCTCGAAGGGCACGGCAAACGATGGCGAGATGGCTGCCAAGAGGCTCGCGCCTTTCAAAACTCGTGAGACACCCATATTCATTGTATCATTCAAGGAGTTGTGAAATCTGAGGTCAATAGAACTTTACTTTCTGGATGACAATTCTCCTAATATATGTTTCCCTGAGACCTGATCAACACCCAGAATAAATTCCTCTTTGGAATCATAACGGCGACGCTACTTGTTGAGCTTTGATCGGCATGGCTACACGCAGTACGAAGTCGTCATCATTACTTCAGTCCACTACTGAACTTCGACAGGGGCTCACATTATGGCAAACGCCGAGCGAGGCCGAGTAACGGAATTTCATAACTCCATGAGGTGCTAATGGTAGAGATTGTGCTATGATTTTACGTTACACTTAGCTCCCGGTCACATTTCAAGTGGAATTTATTGTGCACTACTAAAGCCTGGGGTCAGGATGTGCCAGGTCTGGAGAGGTAATTCAACGGTGGATACCGTGTTTGCCGTGGAGTTGGTGGTTCCATTCAACATGTACTCGTCATCCTATTTCACGGGTGCGGGCAGGATAGTCTACGTGCAGAAGCAATGGTCAAAAGAGTGGCGCCCACGCCGCTTGAATTCAAAAAGATGATATGGCATTTCCCATTGGATGCCACGAAAACACATGTTCTGCAGCTGTATGAATTTTGCTTGTGGTACCATGGGGCGATATTTCGTTTCCAAATAGTCTATCCGGAATGCCAAGAGACGGTGGTTCATGTCGTGGTATACATGAGCCGCATAACAATACTATACTCTACAAACGGGGATAAGCAGCAACGGGGCGAGGAGGTCGGTGCGGCTTTTCCCCCATCCAAAAACCGCCTCCGAGAGTTCCGGGGTCAATTGCCGGCTCATAGTCGATCTCTAATGCTAGTATGTATTTCTGATGAATGGCCTTGGGAATTCAACCAGTTGCATGGCTGGCGAGGCTGGTTCCGGTGGCATGACCATGGGCTTGACATGGAGTCCAGGGTACATGCCAGGCTCTGTTGGAAATTCGTGTGGAATCATATGTCGATATGCCCTATTCCCAGCGATCGCCAGTAGTCATCGGGTCACCGAACGTTGTGCCTGGACTTGCAGACTTGGCAGCCGGGTAAGGTTCCTGACCACCTGGTTCGTTCAGGAGCAATTTGTCCGGAATCTGGGGGACATCATGGATGTTCGCAATTTTCACATTCAAGAAGCAAGTTTCCTGTCAATTAGTCGAGGCTTGAATTCGCATACTTCTCCCGATTGATTCAGACGCGTCGTAGATATTTTTTCTCTATGTCTGTGCGAGGAAGACTGGAATGTGGAGAAATATTGGAAAATATTCCAAGTGGTGACGTTTGATAGTGGTCATGTCACCCACTTTTGATTCCTCAGGAACCATATACTCGAGTGGACAACACGAAGAGCAAGGAGCTAGGGATCTCAGCGATACAGCGAGAAAATGGAATCCAACAATTCTCCGATTATAAAACCACAACACCACCCCGCTGCCCCCCTTTCCTAAGAAATGAACAGGTTAACAGGCGGCTAGCAGAGTCTCTCCATGCGGGTGGTGCCTGGGACATTTGCGCAACTGTTGGACCCTAGCAGCTCTGCTACAGGATGCGCCGTGCTAAATATACGGAATCAATAGGCTACTATAGCGAGCGCGGGGTCCACCATTGCACACCATCACTGCTAGGTTAGGCTTGCTAATTGTACATTCGCCCCCGTTCGGTGGAAAATGCATGTTGGCAATGAATGTACTTCAATTCGATGATTAGAGAAGAAGGGCAAGAGACGAAGGAGAGGTAGGATACTAGTATTACAGATAAATATCGAACATTTTCCTCGGGCGCAGCAATACGTGAAAAGGCAATAAGCAAGTAGAATAATAGAACAGCTCATCGACAGTGAGAAGCTCTTCGCGGTGACTTTGAGTGTGTGAAAACCATTATGGTCCCTAGCTGCTCGGTAACGTCCCGTGTAAGCGCGACGACCATGCGACCAACTGGCACCGACTTCGCATCTCAGTCAGCGCAGCTCTAATTTGCGCCACCCATTCGTAATATAATGGTGGCCTTGCGTATTATGATGATGGATTATACCTCGGTCGGCCAGGAGTCAGATCGATGAGACTACGCTGCTGTAGCTAGGATTTCTACTCAAAAGGGGAACACACTCTGCCACGTCGCACGATTGCTGCATGCTCGGCGTGCATGTCAGATCATAGATGATGCTGCGGACCGGGCGTCGTGGATAGGGCCCTTTGCGACAATGCAGTGAGTGTTGCTGCAGAATGCGCATAGTGTATATGGTTGGCTTTGTTGGCTGATTTTGCTGATACTGCTATAATCCCTCCTTGTTCTCTTGTTTCAATTGCCACCAGGTTTCGTAGTACCTGGATATGTAGTATACCTACTGTAGGTACGCTGTATATTGGTCCGTGAGGGCTCATAGGACAGATGCAGCCTCCTAGGGCTTTTACTCGCACGACATCGACTTTCTTGGACTCTGCTTCCGGTTCATACTACATACAAATATCTTATAGGTGTTGAAGATACCGTCTCGGAATTGATCAATTTTTACTCTGACATGCCGGTGTGGCATAGCTTGTAGAGCCTGCCTCATTTGGCCTAGACTTTGCGTGATCATGGGCAAAGGAGAAACGCTTATCAACATGCCTCACGCGTCCAGGCCCGAAGGACATGCATAGTTCTAGGATACGCAATTCTATCGCAAGGATTTGTGCCGCGATTGAGATCCTTCGATGCAGACTAGATAATCACTCATCAGACGCGCATATAACGCGGCTTCAGACCATTTACGAACCTTGACTGAATGATTTGTTAGGCTCCTCTGCGCGGCACAGTCGTGGCTGCTGTTCCCCCTCTCTTCAAACCCCTGTGCCCGGTCAGCGCCCCTGTGGCTCTCAGAGCAACCGGGTGGTGAGCCGTGTCCCGCTGCAGAACTCCATCGTGAACAGAATGGAATTGTGCCGAAATCTGATGCGTAAATCCCATTGCTCTAAGTCGAGGATTCGCCGCGAATACCCATCGTCCATATGATGAATGCATACTGCTCGTGATCAACAAAGCTTCTGTTAAGCTGCCTCAAGTTCATATAGAGAAAAGAACCATCTTTGCGACGACTAGGTACCTAGGTAGTTGGTCTGCTCACTCGCTTGCTCGTTCTTTCATCTCGAACATTGTGAATCCGTTGCAGCTGCCTTGTTGCAGCGCAAATAATCACTGGGTACCTTCCGTTGTCGCTGCCGCTCCCGGGCGCCATCCGATTTGCTCCCTTTGAGAGTGTCCGGAAGACTCACCGTAGACCGAGCTCGAGTATGATGTAAGCTCTCCGTGTGCACATTTCCCTCAAAAGTCGATTCACTGATTCATGAATTACTCAGAGCGCTCAACCGGCGGAATGGAAAGCCGCCGTCCTGCGAGCCCTGCCGGAAGATCAAGACGCGATGCGATCACCGCATGCCCGTATGTGGGAGATGCCAGACAAAGGGTATTGCACACGAGTGTTACTATCACCCCGCCCCACTGACGCATCACTCGTCCCGACGGAGCACCACCGACAGCAGCGGGAATCCCACGGGGAGGATATCCGGGGCGGACGTAGCCGCTAATCGCTTGGGGGCATCTGGGGCCGGATCTGGGGCCGGCCCTTCGAATCAGAAAGCTGCCACGCGCAAGTATGTGATTAGCCCACATTCCAGGTCCTTCTGTGATGAATTACGATTCTGACAAGCCTCGAACATAGCATTCGTGCTTTGATCCCGTCTCTCCCCTTTGGCCTGCCAAGTGTTCCTGCCTTGACAACCGCTGTAGACGATGCTTCTTCTCAGGCTCCTGCCACAACCACCTTCACCTCAACTGCGCTCTATGGGCCTACCACCCTTCCCACGCCCCCTGCGGCGCCGCAAAGCGCCTTCTCGGAGCCACTCTCTTCTAGTTCGCTGTTACCCAAGGTCACGACTCCTATCGATGAGCTTGGACTGACAAATGCTCTTTCGCACTTGGCCGAGTTGGATCTTATCACGAAACTGATTCACCGCTGGCAGCAGATCACTCAGATGTGTCTTGTTCCACCAGCTTTTCTGGACGAGATCCTGGTATCGCTCAAGGCAAGCACTAGTGGCTTCAGCAAGGCACGGGTTGAGGCTGGGAGCTTTGCTTCACAGGTTCTATCTGCTACCTCACGGCCGTTCGTGGTTCCTGCCACTACCGAAGCAGCGGATTTCCACAAGCTCTTTACTGGGGCCAATATGAGACTTGAGGGTATAGGACTGATATTCAGTGTCTCTGGGCTAGCGGCGCTGAAGCTTTCTGCTGGTGATGAGATGTTCGCCGATTGTTTGTCTAGCAAGACGGAGCGCAAGAATTTTGCTACAAGCATGTTATCTGTCAGTAATACATGCATAGAACTCGCAAGCAAGTGCTGTGATACCAATGACTTCATGGTATGGCTGCGAGTTGAAAACTTGACCCTCACAATGTACCTCGAGGGCAGCGCAAGTGAGTGGAACCGACTTTCTTTTTCACAGGAGATGGCTCGTCACTTACATTTCTGCAGGCTATCATACTTGGCATCGCTCCGGTCAACTCTTCAATGATCTTCTGTCTTTGAAAATCCACCGGGAGCCAGAAGTGGTGCCCGCTAAACCATTGTTTCTCGAAGAGATCCGATGCAGATTCTTCGTATCTGCGTACAGAACAGACAAGTCGCTGTCGAGCCTATCAGCGAGGCCGCCACGTCTACTCCGTTACTACTGTAGCCGGGAATTACCGTTGCATTTGAGTGATGAACAATTGATGGCGCCTGAGCAGCTGCTGCAAAAAGCGATTGACTCGCTCCAGGAAGATGGATGGAATGCCGTGCCCAATTTCCATCCGACAGCCTGGCTAAGAGCACGTTACATCCTTTCAACTTTCCGAGAAGAGATATTGAATGTCGAGCTTGGTCCGGGAGATGCCAATAAAGTAGATGCGCTCAGGTACGAGTTATATCCAGCACCTCCATGTACTTCATCTGACGGCTGTTTAGGAACATATCCCAACGTATACCGGACGCGTGGGATCAATTGCCGCCGTACATGCACTATGATGCCAGCTGCTGGGATAGCAATCCATCACCCAACATCTGCTTCATGTTGGCAGTAGTGAATCTAGAGTACCTTGACTTAAAATTCAATGTCGAGAAGCTGCTCCACATCTTTGCAAGCCAGGAGAACTTGAATTCGGACAATTCGGCCCTACTCGAGGCAGCCACCTCGCTCCTCACAGCTGCTATGAGTTCATCTCGACAACTGTCAAGGAATTCAGGAGCCTACACCGATTACGTTTGGAATGTAAGCATATTGTCTTACCTTTCATAATCCGATCAGTCATCCATGGCGCCTCACTCACACCCGCCCTCGACGTAGAAGATTGCTGATGCCGTTCATCTAGTTGTTATTCTACGGCCTCCCCAGCGCTACCGTGCTTGCGCTTGCGCTGAAGGGAACCGCCGAGGTTGGCCATAAATTAGTGCATCCTAAGCCGTGGTCGGAGCTATTCCGCCAACTAAGTGCGCTTGCCTTGGATCTCGAAGCTATTGCCGAATCCGATGATGATAATCATCCACATTGCAGGCAGGGTAGCAGGTTCTTGTTGGATACGCTTGACGAAGCCTTGAACGCTCGCATGGCAGTTCCTGCTGCTCAGGCTGGTGGGACGATGCATGTATCTTCGCCACCTCCATATACCAATAGTGGCTTTCCCAACGCCTCCAATTCTGGCGATGTTGATCTCATGGCTCTAGATGACGGAGCAATTGCCGATGCTGTCAATTACATTAGCGCTAATGACATCTTGTCGCTTGATCTCAACGCATTTGGGAACGAGGTTATGTGGCCAGAGTAAGGAAAACGTGCGTCATTGTTGTTCCCCAGTTGGGCATGGTTATAGATAAAATCTGGGATTCTCTTGCCGGTGTTGGTCAAAAATGGGTCGAATACATATCAGGAAACTGCTTTCATTAGACTTGGAAATGAATATACGGGATAGAGGCTCTTACTATTGCGCTGCCGTTTGTTCTTTCCAGCATCCCTGTATGGGTGTGTGTGTGTGTGTGTGTGTTTTGGCTGTATAGCTGTGTAAAATACATATACAGGAACGTGAAGGGGAAAGCTTTCCTGGCGAAGAGAGATAGTCAGTGAATGCGTATACGTAGATTGACGCAACACTATGGGTACCGAGCCGAAGACATGGAAGACTGGTCCCTACACAAAGACTAGCGCAAGAGAAGGATGCTGAGGGATAGCGCAGTGGGCTGAGGAGGTGGTGGTGGTGGTGGTGGGGGGGGGGGGGGGGGGGGGGGGGGGACATTTTTTTTAACCCAAAAAAATTTGGATTTTTTATTTTTAGTATTTATTGGGTTTGATTGGGTTT